>JAVJIF010011266.1:0-156650 GCA_038442645.1 Agave tequilana
GTGCCTTCTCTTCTCTATTTCCTCTTTTTTTTTTTTTTGGTAGGATTTCGATCTGTTTCGCTCAACAAAATCATCGAAACTATGAAATTCTAGCATTTATTAAAATTTATAAAATCATTTTCTCAATAAAAAATCTCGATCATCATCAAAAGTTTTCAACCGATTGCCTGTGCTAACAATGTACTCGAATCCCTGCCGCTACTCCACACGAAGTCCAAGCGTGATAGTGAGAGCAAGGAATGCAATTTTACATCAACCACAACCCCCCCCCCCCCCCCCCCCCCCCCCCCAAAATTACCATAAGTTTATCAATTTTCGCTATATCAAAATCCTACGGTTGTAATTAGGGTAAGAGATATAATTTTATATTTTTTCACGATTATATTTTTAATTCTTTGTTCCCAATAACTAGTCTGATTGTCTATTTTCTTTGCTTCTCCCGAAATCATCACCCGATGTAATGTTCTGACACCAGTGAACTTGCTGAGATATTTATGTTGCCTACCAAAATGATTAGCCAATCTTGAGAAGGGAGAAAGCAACTAAGAGGAACAACATGAGTAGCAAAAAAGTAAGTCAAGTCAAATGTAAAGGTTGGTTTGACTTTGATATTCTTAACCATCACGCATGAGTTTTTAGTGTATCTTCTACTGGGTTAATTTTAAATGTGACAGTTTGAATGGATGTATTATGGTGGAACCTTCATCATCCAACTTTGGCTTGGTTATTGCTTCTACATAAGCCACTTACCTAGAGTGTTAAGTTCTGCTTGAATTTGACCTGCCGAAGAGTGGACATGGTTCTTAATAACCAATCAACTTGCAAAACAAAGGTGTACATCATTTGTGCATTTACTTGCTTATTTGGGATTGCATACTTGATTGACCTTGTCTATTTTATTTGGTAGAAAAGACACTGCAGGTCTTATATAATGTAACACACTAAAACTCTGATATGTATTATTTATTCAACTTTTTGGTCTCTTTATTGCAGACTTATCATCAGATGTCGCGTCTTTATCTGTTGATGATATTTTCCAAACATTACCCATTCATGATAACCGGTCGTCAAGAAAAGCTGTAGATGATTTGATTGTTAAAGCTCTCGGAGAAGCTACCTTCATGAAGAGCTTTGCAGCTGCTCTTGTCCAGTCCATGGAAAGACATGCAAAGAGTCGCAGTGTTGTCGGATGCTACAAGCTTCTCAAGTGGTCATGCCTCCTACTGCAGTCGAGTCAGTTTGCCTTTGTATCCAAAGGCGGGTTCTTGAGATTAGCTACTGCGCAAGCATTTCTATGTCAAGTCCTTACACATCGTTCTTTTCGTGCCTCGAGGGCCTGCAAGAGGATGTTTTTTCATCTCTTCTCTAAGGTACCCTGGAACCCACAGTCCTATACCTTGAAATTTTGCAAAATGTTATCGTAGTTCAACTGAGAACTGTGCTTCACTTTTTTGTTATTTCTGCACATTTCAGTCTCCAGATACTATAAGATGTATGCAGAGGAATTAAAGGATGGAAGAATCTCCATCAGGGATAGTGCTGAACTGATAAGAATATTGCTAAGCTATTCTATGTCCATCCCAACTCTTGAGCTGTACAAGGTAAAAATTTTGTTCATGTTTTCAGCATGCTTGTCTAATTCTGTCATGTAGTTAGTGAATCATTTGAATATTTTGTTTGCTTTTTGCAGCCTCTATTCCTCGAGATGTATGTCAAAACAATTCTGAATGCAAATGATAAGCCAACACGAGCTCATGGGGAAGCGTTTCTACCAATTTTTATGCATATAGATCATGAAGATTTTAAAACTCTTGTGTTTCCATCATGCGTGAAAATGTTAAAACGAAACCCGGAGATTGTTTTGGAATCTATTGGAGAATTACTAAAGTCAGTCAACCTGGATTTGAGCAAATATGCAACTGAATTCCTTTCGGTTGTCCTGCCCCAAGCTCGGCATGCTGATGAAGGAAGGAGGGTTAGGGCGTTGGATATTATTGGCTGTTTGAGTCAAAAGTCTAGTGACCCAGACACTCAATCTTCAATGTTCAATGCAATTAAAAATGTTATAGGAGGTTAGTTTTTTAACATTTTATTCTGCTGTTTCATCTTTATGCGGTTCCTAGTTATTTTGGTTCTACATATTTGCTACCATCGATTGAAATCTTGTGTTCACAATGCATATCGGTTTCTTTTCATGACTCAATATGAGCAGGTTCTGAAGGCAAACTGTCACTTCCGTACCAGAGAGTTGGAATGGTAAATGCTATTCAAGAGTTGTCCAAGGCCCCATGTGGGAAAGCTCTGAATAGGCTAGCTCCTTCTGTTTCATGCTTTCTTGTATCCTGTTACAAGGATGATGGTAGGACATCATTATTTCCTTCCTATTATTTTTTAAATGTCCGTGTTGGTTGCTCATTGTCCCTGGACTGTTTGTATAGGTTCTCCTGTGTGCTCACCATTTATATGTTGTTTCACTGCAGGAAGTGAGGAAGTGAAAATGGCAGTCTTGTCTGCTTTGACTTCTTGGGCATCAAAATCAGCTGAAACTGTTCAGCCAGATGTTGTTTCTTTCATTGCTTCAGGCTTGAAGGAGAAAGAGATTTAAGAAAGGGCACCTTAGATGTTTAAGAGTGATATGTAAAATTCTGACTCGTTAACAAGGGTGAGGAATTCATTACATTACATATTTGTTAATAAACAGTTTGTTCTAAATGTACCAACCTGTTCAATTCTATGAATTTCAATTATATTACTTTCAGGTTTCAGCTCTGATGGATCCTCTTATTCAATTAGTAAAGACTGGCTTTACCAAAGCAACACAGAGGTTGGATGGAATCTATGCTCTCTTTTCAGTATCAAAAATTGCCACTCTCGATACCAAAGCAGGTACTGTCATAACTTCTTTAGTGTGTTAACAATGTATATCTTTGCTGCACTTTGTAAGGTCATGGTTTGTTTTGCAGAGGAGATTCTACTCAAGGAGAAGGCTTGGACATTGATTGCTCAAAACGAATCCTCGCTGATATCCATTCCCCTGGTAAATTAATGTTTTATTATAAAGCATTCTTCGTGTTAGTTAGCAATTTTGTTTGTAATTATCTTCTTGTGAGCAAAATTGTTTATAGTTATTGCCAATTTTATACCCATATTTGTCATATGTTATTGCACAAAGGAGGGGCTTTGTGGCTGGCCATTACATGTTTATTGAAAAAAAAATCATCTGGACCCAATGCAGTTTTTTTTTTGAATGCAAGGGGAAACACAATCTCAGAGCTTTTTACACATAAGATCTTCACAGTTGATGAATCATAAATGTACATTGTTAAGATGAGAAAACAAAATGAATTCCATAGAGCGGTAAGGCCCATGTCGCCTATCGTATCCATCTTTACAAATAAACCCTTTATTAGATATTTATTTTTTGCATCAAAAAGGCTTATATCTTATGTTTTCAACACTTCATTCAATAATTTTGTTCCATGTCCATGCCCAATAATTTAGTCGTTATTAAATCTAGGTTTGTACATAGTACTTGCTAACATGAGCTGACATATTAGAAATTTTTTGATCGGAATTCATGGAGTAGTACTTGAATCACTTTTGAGTTGGATTGGGACCTATGTTGCATGAGTACTTCTATTATGGAGCCGTACTCGTGTGGGACAAGCCGACACCTGTGTTTGACACTGACATTTTTTGGATACTTCTCAGACACTTCTTGAACTTATCTTTAATCATATACAATTTTTTTTTTAATTTAAGACACTTTGTAGACACATGTTCTACATTTCCTTTACACTTCTCTACTCACATTACATTTTTGAGATATTTATTTACTTTTCCTTATTTATCACTAACTAAATTTTAGTGAAACTAAAATATCATTAGAATATTAACTTGTATAAATTATGATAAGTTTAAATATGTTTCAATATAAGAAGTAATGACACATTGAACTATATGTATGCACTTTTGGACGCAAAGGCATGACTGTGCATGTATATTTAAGCATTTTTATTATTATCTATATACATATTCTAGTGTCATGTTGCCGTGTGCCTGTGTCCTACTTTTTAAAAAATTGCCGTATACTGGGTCCGTGTCGTACTCGTGCCCCGTGTTTGTATCCATACTTCTTAGATTGGGATGCAATATATAAGACCTGATTGTATTTCTGGTCAGATTCGGCTATAGCTTATACCAGACCAAAAACCTGAAACGACTCAACGTGTATAAAAGTGAGGAGACAATTCATTTATGGCCCTTTCTTTACCCAATAAATCTAAGAGTGTATTCAACTTCCAACACCAAATGTTTCAGAAGAAAACCCTTGAAAGAAAGGAATGTTTTAGGATTTCGTAGACATTCATTTGTAGGCTCTTTACCCAATAAATAATTGAATGTTTGTACATTCCTGAAGCTGTCAATTTATTTGATCATCCGTTAAAGAACCAAACCCAATCCGAATTAATTTCATATTTAGTGTGAGTTGGATTTGGGTCTTGGTAGTCATTATCAGATACACATTGGGGTTTAGGTTGTCATTTTTTTATTGGATACGGATTTTACATGAATCCGAATCTGATCCATTCACAGTCCTTAACAAAATCCATTTTCCATGTTTATTTGTAACATAAAAGCTAGACATTTAAACATCAATTTGATTTGACACTAGTTGCCAAACATCATGTTGTCTTATTTAGCTAATTTGGCCAATGTGGTAGTTGAAACAGGGACAACTGTTGCCAAATTACACCACAATTGTTCTCTGTCATGTACTGGTTATGACTTGTATACTTTAAGTTGGTATTATGATTATAAGAAGCATAATATACATATAATCTCAAGTGTATCCTTATCAAATAAGTTTACCTATCACATCAAGAGATGGCCAGTTACCCTGCTTTATATCTCTATCTTGGATGTTTATTCCCGTCCCAGCCTATTTATTACATTTGTGCTGTCTTGACTCTTGAAAAAAAAAAAAACCAAACCTGTTCCAGTCAAAATTTTCCTTTTTGATGTATTTGCGAAACAGTGAGATATGCTAACCATTTTGTAGTTGGTTGCTGTCTTAGCTTGACTTTGTAACCACCTCTTCTTACCTTCAGGAAGATAATTGAAGTTGTGTTGTGTGACATGCCTTTTTAAAAATTTTGAAAGTTGCAAGGTGCTTTTATTTTGAAATCTATATTTGGCAGTATAATTCATGAGATGGCTTCACCACAAGATACACTATGAACCTTCTTTATCACTTTCCACTTAAGTTTATCAATAAAATTAATCTTGGATTTGCTTTTTTGCTTCATGTTTTAATTTCGCTGATATCTTATTCTACTTGTACCAGTATAAATCCATTGACCTTTTCCTTTATCAGTTTTCTGTTCTAATTTTTTTGCTTCACATCTTTATGGTTGACATTATCTAAGTTACTTATCTTTTCATTGTAAAAAGGGTTGGTTGGTTGTTGTATGGCGCTAACCCTTGATTGGTGAGTGCTGTATGTCTATCAAAACACATGGCTCATATAATTTGTGGACAACAATCGGGTTGGTTGCTTGGATGGCCCTTCTGAAAAAGGGAGAAAACTCTTGTTTTCATTTTCTGTTTCATAATAGTTCCCTTCACATCTTTATTTGAAACACCTTAACTCGACCAATATCTTTGATTTTCATATATATGACATATAACCATCAAATATTAAACAATCATGGCTTCCATTTTTTCTTTAGCATACGATCTTATATTCATGGTTCAAAATCTCGGTATCAGTCTCAGTATCGGCCAATGATTTTTAATATCAATATCGACAATATCGGCAATTTCGGTTGTGTCGGCAATATCGTCCTCGATATCGGTTGATATCATATCGGGTACCTCAAAATCCAATATGATATTGCCGAGATGTATTGGAACTGGCCGGTATTTGAAACCATGGTTATATCATTTTCAACATTTTATTTGTCAATATTTCTATCCTATTTTATGTTGTTCGGAAACATTTATTTCTTACATTTCTAAAGTCTATTTCTTAGTCTTAGAGAATTTTGTGACTCACATTCTGTTTAACTATCTCAATTTTGGTTTACAACATATCCGATGCGGACCCCAATTTGGTAGGAGATTGATTAGATGACGATAATAAACAAAGTTATTTCTGCCAATGCATGTTTATTCTGTGCAATTCTTTCATGTTGCTTCAATATACACTTTGATTCATGGTTAGCCTCTCTTTTCTAATCTGCCCTCTTTTTTGTTGCGATTTTTTCTCCTTGTGTACATGGTTTAAGGAAACAGCTTATTGTTCTACTCTAGTTCCAGTATCTAAAAGTTATTTATCCTTTACTTGAGTCTTAATCATGTACACTTGGATCTGTAATCCTGGCTTAATGGTTTTCTTGTTAATTGTTATTCATATGCAACCCTGTCAGCCATCGAACCTGTGTTATAATATTTCTCTGTTAGTTTCTCCTTTTATCAAAGTGTATTTTATGTTCTGGGAACTTGTCTTTGGTATTCTGTTGACTTCAGTGAACTTTTGTTGGCATATCTTCTTTATGCTGCATGTTTCTTGGTTGGAATAGGTGTCGAAACTATCCAATGAAGATTGTATTACATGCATAGATCTTCTTGAGGTGCTGCTCGTGGACCATGTACATAGGTATTTTAACTTTTATTCTTTGAACATTTCTTTTTGTAGTCAATGTTTCTCTGTGATATTTTCTTAGGAGTGATTGGATCATTCTGTTACCGTTGCAGAGTATCGGAGTCCTTATCTGTCAGGTCCTTGTTACAGGTAAATTACATTGCTTGCACAAAATCCTTTTGAGTTTAGTATTAATTCACAGTTGTTGGTATGATACAGTTACTGGTTTTTCTAATTTGCCATCCAAGTTGGGATGTCCGGAAAGTGGCTCATGATGTCACCCAGAAGATTAGCTCTTCCTCTCCAGTTTTGGTTGAAGATCTCCTCACTGAATTTACTAACTGGTTGTGTTTAGTTGGAGATAGAATATCAGCTCTGAAACTAAGGTATGTTTTGGTTAGCAATTTCCTGTTTTCATTTGTTTCAGGAGCATACTTTCTCGTACTATTTGTCTAATAAATTAGTAAGTAGCTTCATCTTTTATTGTTTCCTCGCTAATATTTTTTCTGTTATCCTTGCATCCATAACCATGATGTTTGATATTTTGAGACCTCAATTCATTTAACTTTTTAAGGAAATTTCTTGTGGTTTCTGTTGCTCTGCTTATCCTTATCTTGATGTAATTTGTGTTTAACTCTTTTATTCTAAAGTGACTCAGAAATTCCTCTGGGCCCACAAATGCCATTTCTTCCATCTACTGAAGTGTTAGTGAAGGGATTACTTCTTATCGCGCCAGCAGCCATTGCTAGTAGTCCAGGGACATCTTCTCGGCTTTTACTCTGCTCACACCATCCTTGTGTTATTGGCGCCAATAGCAATGCAGTATGGAAGGTATATAATTTTATCGTATAGATGAAAGTAATCGTAATCAAAAAGTCATATCCCAATATTTGCAAATGCATAGATTGAGACGTTTCTTATTTTGTATTCTAAGTTTATTTTGTTTTTTATAAAATATTTTTAAATTTACATTTTTATTAACATTTTTATTTACATTATAAATAGAACAACTGTTACCCAATATTTGTAAAGCATATAGTGTCAGCTTTGTGCCAAAAATGAATGAGAGAAGCACCATCTGAAACTAAAACATAGTATAAAATTGAGGATATACTAGAAGCATCAGGTGATCCGGCGAATATGCTGTTGGACACAGACTCAACTTCATGATATAAGTGTCTGTGCCAGACCTAATTTAAGCCACACCCGCTTAAATTGTTCTTGGTGCATTCAAGATCCCAATCGCCATAATTTGTGACCTGGAAAATAAAAGAAGAGCACTAGTGACCAATTTATTCGATGAGTTCTTTTGATGTCTAAGCTAGAACTTTCGCTTTGATACCTACACTATTTCGATAAACGTTGGGATTTGAACTTGAATTACTTAATGTAATTAGAATTGTGATCATATTTTAATAGAAGTAGTTTGCTGTAATTTTTGAATAAGTATCGAATCAAGACTTACCCCATAGATATTCATGGATGAGAAAGTTTCTATTATCATAATTCTTACATTTATGTGTCTTCAAATGTATAGTGTATGTCTCTTCTGTGTCCACCTGCACACAAATAAGACATTCTAAGTATCCAATGACCTGAGCAAATGCTCCCAGTTGTACCGTGACTCAAGATACCAATCTGATTAAGCCGTTCATACCACATATCATTCTAGGTAGGATTTCATGTATCTGTGTCCAAACCATGAACCAAAGCGCACCATGAATCTGGTAACACTACTTTGTGCTGCATAAACAAAAAGAGGTTCATTTGGTATAGGATGGTGTAGAAGGTCATGTGCAATTTTAAGTTCACTGGAAAATAAGTTACTGGATTCACATGATTCAGTTCTTTTAGATTGTTTCGAAGACCATTTGAATCGTGAAGCTAGATTTGTAATCGAGCTATATAGGGAAGTCCTTGTACACTCAACGTGGGAATACATGAGGAACTAAACCCAATAGATAACTAGATATTTGTTTTACTTTGTTTTATACAATAAATATAGGGTAATTCTTGATGTAATGAGTGTGGAAGTTTTTAATAGTTTTAGAGACTACTTAATGAGGGTGCAATTATTATGTATTATGTTTAATTGTTTCATCATTGTAAGTCTTTGGTTGTCTACCATTTAAGGCGTTTGAAGGTATTCCTCTAGGCATTGGACATTTCAACCGTGGTTTGACCATCTCACTACCTTTGAAGTTTTCAAAGTCACTTGGCATGTTAACCTCATGGTCATCTTCTGTTTGGACCGTGGTTGAAATATCACTGGATCTATGATTCTATATTGTTGTGTTGTGTATGTAACTATATTATACAGTTGGTTGGGCTTATGTGCAAAATGTAAAATAATGTTGTTGCATGTATTGAAATATAATCAATATAATACAATTTAAAATTGAGGCATATTAATTAGTTGAGAGATGAAGTGCAACCCCAACGTGAAATGTAGGGTGCACCAAGACAACTATTGGTCAAGGTGAAAAGGCCCCACTTGAACCAAGGAAAACACTGACTAATCTGGGTTTACAACGAACAACAGAAAAAAAAGGTCAAGCCGTCAGTTCTCAATCTTGTCCGTGAAAATCTCTATGGCCATTTCCAAGTCGCTGATGTTTGCTCCTACTTCCTGATGGTGGGCGTTTGACCATCTCTCGCACACAGACTTGACATAAAATAGATCTAATCTATGCTCTTTCTCGCGGTTGAAGTGATGATCCGATTCGTGATCAAGTTAAATAGATGAAGGAGAGGAGTTCACAACAAAATAGGAATAGAACTACTAGCACTCCGATCACCTCTCTTTATTTTTTCCGTTTAGGTAAGGAGATAATACCATGGGTCTTTAATACCCATTTGATAGCAATCCAAAGAACCATATAAATGAATCTAAATCACTAAACAAAAATTAGAAAAGGTGGTTTTTGAGAGCATGAAGGGTTTAGCAAGATGAACTGCCATCACCCAAGGGAAATGATAAGATGATGGAGAAAACAAAGAAAAAGAAAGGAACTTTGAAGTGTTAGGGAGGTAAAAGATGGATTTTGGGATGTATATATTTAAGAGGGATAGAGAATGAGAAAGGAAAGAAATAGTACGAGGGTTGGTGGATGTTGGGAATTTTGAAGCTCTCGTGGTCTATGTCCTTGTTCACGTACGGGCATGGGAGGAGCAAAGTCAGTCTCATTTCTAGAGAGAGAGAGCTAGAGAAAGAAAGATACTCCTAACCACTGAGATAGTATGCCAATCAGAGAGACAGTCGGTGCTCATGAATCAGAAAGATTACAAAGAGACTTAGGCGAGTTGGAAGGATGTTGGAAGTTCACAGGGAAGATGTGATTGATTTTTTTTTTTCATTGTAAAACCGGATCAGTCAGTAGCGCCTTTGGTCCAAGTGGGGCCCAACCACCTAGACCAATAGTTGAAGCGTCGTACCCTAGTGTTTCACTGTGGGCTTGCATGCTAGCATTTCTCTAATTAGTTTATCTTAGGTGTGACATTTTGTTCATTCCTGATCCATCTTTTTTTTTAATTGTCAGTTGCCCCATCTGTTTTAATCCATGTTTTGTTTTTTCCTCTCTTATTCCATTGTCTTTTTTTTTTTTGGATAAAAAAATTTGGGAAGCGGGGACCTCCCTTAACCTAACCCAACTTCTTACTGCTAAGCCATGCCTTATTAGTATTTCATTGATTTCATATTTTTGGCATTTATTATGGTTACATGCATTTTTTACCCACCCTCTTCTGATATTTGTCTTCTGTTGATATCTTGTGATCGCGAATTTGTATTTGCATACAGAGGCGTAGCCATGATTTCGAACTCGGGGAAGGTACAAAGTTGACATTCAATAATATCAAACTTGTAAATGATATTTAATTACTAAAAGAAATGAAAGGCTCTCAAATTCGAAAAATCCCAACCGCTATTCCATTGCATAAAAGTGGTTCAGTGAATAGTTAATCTTGAAATTAGAGATAGATGGTTATTTGCAAATGGATAAAATGATAAACTAAATTAAAAACATAGTCAAAATTAAATTTTTATATGAGCCTTATACACCTCTTGCCGCAATCGGAGGAAGCAACACTTGGTATTTTGTTATGCCACACTAATTCCAATTTCTATCATGCTCTTATCTAGGGGTGTGAAAGGAACGAGCCGATCGCGAATTGTTCGGGTTCGGCTCGATTTTTTGCTTGATTCATGCTCGGTCGACTAATAAATGAGCCCACTCGAGCCCAAAATCGAACTCGAATTTATAAACGAGCTGAACTCGAACTAGGTCTGTTGGTTTAAGTTCGGTTCAAATAAACTTGATATATCTATATACATACCCACATATATCACGCATTTGTATTCTAAATAGGGCTTTGAGAATTTAAAAGTATATTAATCGTTTAGGTGTATATGTGTGAATTTCAAATATGATTACGAATATCTGCACATGTATCAATCACAAACATGATTATGAACATGTATCAATTATGAACAAGATTATGAAACTTGAAATATAAATGAGTGGAGCTCGAGCTAGATTTCGAGCTGAAGTCAAACACAGTCAGCTTGATGAAGTTCGGCTTGTTTACGCCCATACTCTTCTCCTCCAAAAAAAAAACAACTTTTTAAAAGAAAACTAAGGCACTCAATGTCTGCGGGAAAGAGAGGGAATTTGATTTGGCCCGTGGCTATGGGAGATGAGAGGTGAGGATGGGGTCATGTGGGGGCACACTTGAAGGGGGTTTTGCTAATTTGCCATGGGGCTGGGGAGGCGGGGGGCACGTGCACCTACCCTTGCACCCCTCCCTCCGCCAGTGTTCACATCTATGTTTACTTATATATATATATATATATATATATATATATATATATATATATATATATATATATATATATATATATATATATATATATATATATATATATATATATATATATATATATATATATATATATAGTTCACTTTTGGTGTTTGTCATCATTTATTGTTGTGAATGTGGTTGTTTTAATTGGAAAAAGGCCTGGACTCGTTGTTGCATTCGGATGCATTGGCACCTCACTTAATCTTGCCAATTTGTTTTCCTTTTCTTTTCATTACCACACTTAAAAATGTATTTTGTTGAAGACAATAGAAAAATCGTGTGCTTCTGCTTAGTGTATATGTAGCTCAATGTTAATACGTTTCAGTTTAATGTTCTTTGTCCATGCATCATTATGGTTTCCAGTCATACTCAGTCGTGGGTGGGGTTTTATTATATTTTAAGTACTACTGAAATCCAACCTCTATACAGTTCTAACAGTTTCTTACTAGCTCTTACATTTGCATCTCTACATTATCCTTTTTTTATTGCAAAGCATATTAACAATGAATTGTAATGAATAAATGTATTATTGACCTTATTCTCAGAGACTTCAAAGAAACTTGAGGCGGCACGGAATTGATGTTATTGACATAGTGGCTGCAAATGTTGGATCCATCTGCAAGGTAATTTCTATGGACAAGTACAATTTTCTTTGTTACTAATCAGCGTGCTTGCTGGTGTCATCGCCAAAGGCACTTGCGTCACACAATCCTTTTCTTACACGCAGCATTTCTAAAAAACTCTAGCTTCCAGTCAATTACTCCCTATGAGATTTTTTCTTAGAACTTAAATCCTTTAAAATTCCATGTGGGATGTGAACTTGATATAAAAGTACCATTTTTTGCAAGTGCATTTGCATGTTTCTTCCCTTTTCCACATGAAGTTAAGAGATAATGGTTGTACTTATTAATAAAAAAATAAAGGTACAATCCTACTTGGGGGGCATATGATGAATTTATCCAAAATAATCTCCCCTTAACTCCAAGGATTTGACAGGATGGGCAATTTGGCACATAGTTTTATGGACATCACCAAGATGGTGGTTCAATCAGGATATATCCTGTGAAATCATGAACTTGAAGAACCGGCACCAGGATTTTGTAAGTAAATATTCAAAGCACTAAAAGAAGGACAAAAAAATAATTTAGGCCGAACTGTACAAACACGGCCTTGGAGCTACTTAGACCACCATATTCTTTTTCCATATCTATCAAGCTTAGCATATCTATTACATTTGAATTGTTCGATGTCCTAGTATTGGCCCCCATATCAGTTGCCTTGTAATTATCCCCCACCACCCCACCCCCACCCCCAACCGAGTTACTTTGTAGAGGGAATATGCAATCGGTTCTGAAGCTAGTAAGCTACCATGAGGAAGTGTACTGTTGATTTCTCTACTAAACTTTTTTGGCTTGGAAATTCTCGTGTCCCCTTGTTTCATAGCTCTGTATACTTTGTGCATCTTCTCTATACTACCTTTTCTTGAGTCTTACCCACTTAGGTTTAAATTGTTTAGCTTCATGAAACCTCTTATTTTTGAAACAAATTCATTAAGCCCCACGAACAGATAGTTGCATTGCATCACTTGTAACAGTAAAAAAGATTGTAATAAACATTTAGAATGTTTTAGTTAAGTTTTTAAAGTTTTTATTTCTTGAGATCTTTTTGCATTTACCATTCACCTGCTTTAGAATTTGCTTGTTGCAAAATCTACTTCCTAAATGTTTTAGAGAGTCAACCAGGGAGGGTTATGCAGTAACTAATTTGTGAAGTTGTTTCTCATTATTTCTCGAACGGGTCTATACTTGTTTAATTTCTATTACCGTTTCAACATTATGTAAATGTTGCCTTCCAAAGAATGCGGGAATTTCAGATTTGTATGTACTTATATTTAAATATTAGTTGGGTAAGAGGCTTTATGGTCATGATAATTATAATTTTTGTAATTTTAGAGGGAGAGAGGGATTTAAGAGGGAAGGAGAGAGGGAAGGAGGCACGGAGATCACTGATCATCAATTGAACAAACTACCATCCAGTTTTTAGACTGACACCCATAAGTTGTCAATATCATATGATACACGATACATATCACATGATATGATAGAATTTGGCAAGAAAATGATACAAATTTGAAGGTTGTATCGGGATAGGTTAGTTATCATACAATACACCATATGTATCGTAGAATACTTGATACATACTGTACGATATGCGAAATGATACGATACGAAATTTGTATTGTCTAATACATTATCTTCGAATTTTATTTGGGTTTCAGGTTTGATTTGAGTTTCAAGGCCATTATTTTTTATTTATTGGATGTAGATTGGGAGGACCCAACAAATTAGAATTTTTCTCACTTGATCTAACCCCCTCTTCTCATCTCTTATTTGTCTTCTTCGATCACCTCAACTCTCGCAATGAGGAGCCTCGCTGATCATTTTTGAGCCTCGCCTAGTTCTCTTTATATATGTGTGTGTTCTATTTCTATATCTTTCGGAGCTGACCAATGTTTGTAATATTAGTATCATCCAAAACATGATATATAATTGTTGGTTACTTGGTTGTTTAATTGTTCAATTAATTTCTCCACACAAAATTATCAGATATAATGTATTACAACTTAATTGTTTAATTGTTAGATCAATGAACTAGGTATTAATTTAATTATTGGGATTTGTTGACTCTATTAAGTATGTTTTTATTGATTCTCTTTAATGTTTTTGTAACAGTAACACAAAAAGCTTATTATATAATAAGTATCTAATTAAGAGTTTGTTTAGTGATGCTATTTTGATTAATAGCTTTATGGTCACTTTGAACTTTGAAGTAAGATTTGTGCTATACTTATTTAGAAAATTTTATATGAGTGAGTCTTTCAGGTTATTAGTATATCTTATTAATTATTCGTTGTTTATGTTTAAATTTGTCTATATTTTTTGGTATATAATTATATGCTTAATTGCTTAACTGTGGCACGAGTTAACATATCTTATGATACACGATACTATACGATAATGCTATTTGATACCTGTGAAAAACGATTTTGGATACATATCGCGAGTTGACAACTATGCTGACACCTTCGAAAGTATCTATTGTGTTGCCTTTGATACATACATATAGCTGGCAGCTTAGTATATTGTGGAAACAAAAGTTATGCCAAACTGGATATTTTTATTGGTGAAAATCTGAAGTACCACTGTTTATTGTGGTTTTCATCTTCAACCGACTTTTCGTTATATTCTTTCAGGATTTAATTGGACCAATGGGTTAATGAGTTCTAATGCCTTGGAGCAACAAGCAGCCCTATGCTCATTAGCAAAATTGATGAAGATAACACCAAATGACACATTTTCGGAGTTTGAAATGGTCCGTACCAGCTGGTTGATTTTAGTTGATGCAAATGTTACAAGGTTGTGCTGTATTTTAAATGATTATTTTTTATTTCTTCTTACCTTTCCAGCACTTCAACAAGCTTCCAAGTCGTTCTTTGCACGATGCACTATCTGAAAGCGATATTAAGGTGATTATCAAATGACTTTTCTTGCTTATATTTGAGCAAATTACAATCTTAGGTTTAGATAAGGCGAAACCTTGGCTCTTTCAATAGCTTCACTGTATTGTGCCCGAGTACGCCTGACTATTGGTTTTTGTTAGTGTGAATTGATGTACCTTGCCCTGAAATGTCTTATCAGTGCTAATTTACTTGCCTTCTCCATTCATCTTTCTAGAAATTTTCTTTTACTATCTAACTACTAATCTTTCTTACTCAAAGATGACTGCTGCGAAGCATGCCACCATTAAAGTTATAAATGTTTAGTTCTTTACATGATATGGAAATTATCTACGGAATCTACATTATCAATATTACATATTACTTTTTTTTTTTAATTCTTCAATCAGTATCTTTTCATGGGGTCACTTAGAATATGCAATTCTAATATGAGAGTATATGATGACATGCATGTTGTCCTTAACACAAATTTGTTCCTCAACCATATATAACCTACATATAGAAGTTACAATATCTACATTATTGAAAATCAATATTTTTATTCAGTCTTTCAATTAGTATTCCCTTTGTAAGGCTTTTTGCAATGTGCATCATCGGTGGCACATTTCACAGCATTAATTATTGTTATTTTTCCCCATGAATTTTGCATCTGCTGTATATTTTAATACCTTAAACCCGGTTCTTCTCGTCTGGAGGCTAATCATTGTGAAATTGGTTAAGTTTTCATTTCATATAGCCCTGACAATGCTGTTTTACTATGTCTATGATAAGTTATCATTTCATACATACCTAATGCACCCATGATGCACCTTAATTACATTTGGTATGGGCAAGACTTGATACATGATGCATGTAGGGTAAAAGCTGCTGTTAAGAAATTAAATATCCAGAGTTGGACTTCACTCTTTGTGGCTTGTATTTGCACCTGCCATATTCCCTACAGAGCTGATGAAATATGACATTTATGTGAGCTGCTCACAAATTATATATAAATTAAATAGTTTTTATGAAAAAACTGCTTAAATTAATTACTGTGTATTTGTACTGTTAAAGTTCAAGCCTTTTATTCTGATTTGTTTGCTATGTCAATCTTCGTTAAGACTAATATTTAGTTATTCCACACAAGGATTACATCATTAGACACAAGGATACTGTATTTATGAAGTCTATTTAAATTCTTATCATGGCAAACCAGATCTTTTATACACCAGAAGGAGTGCTATCTGTTGAGCAAGGAGTCTATATTGCAGAAACTGTTACAGCGAAAAACACAAAACTTGCGAAGGGCCGGTTTCGTGTCTACGAGGATCAAAATGGCGCAGTAAATCTTGTTTCCTTTTTTTCTTTTAAGAATATATGGTTTTCAACTTTTTTCTCACATTCATTGTCTCTTTCTAGGATAATTTTATGTCTAGTCATCCAGTACAGCCAACCAAAAGAGAAGCTACAACCACAGGAAAGAAAGACACAGGGAAAGCTAACAAGAAAAATGGCATGTTTTAAGTACAGCAATTATTTTTTGCTAAACCTATTCTCTTTGATATGTTTTGATTTCTCATTTATTAAGATTTTCAGCCAATATAGATAGGCCAAAGAGTGCAAAAGAAGAGGCAAGGGAATTGCGTCTGAAAGAGGAGGCATCCATTCGTGAAAAGGTTAGATGTATACAGAAGAATCTTTCCTCTATGCTCCTCGCTCTTGGTGAAATTGCTATTGCCAATCCAGTATTTACACACGGACAGCTTCCTTTACTGGTGAGTAAATGTTTGGCGATATTAGCAGATGCATTGTCAACATATCTTAAATTGTTTGATAAGCTGTTGAATGCATTACACCATGAAAAGTCTTCCCTTAATAATAAAAAATTTCTTTATATGATTTATGTAATTTCAGAACCCCCCCCCCCCCCCCCCACAACCACAAAAAAATAAAAAAATCCATACATTTGTGGCCTAATATTTATTATCCTCATTTATAATAAGATGACTGCAATTTTTCATGACTATAAAGAATGTAAAAAGAACTACTTTGTGATAAATTGGTTGTGTTGTTAATTCATATTTCACAGACTAGCTTTACAGTCACAAGTCAATAGCTAGCTACACCTTGCAGATATTGTTTTGTATGCCTATGATTTTATCGTGTGAGCAACATTTTGGATTCAGCTTTCATAGACTTGTTCCCCTGTTCGATATCATTACCACGGGGTGGGTGGGAGAATGGAAGTTAGAACTTTGTTGTTGTATGGTTGGAGAGTGGTTACATTTTTTGATAAACTGATGTATTGTACTTAATTTTAGATACACATTTTTTTTATTACCCACATCTTTGTCCATCATAACATGTGATTTCATTTAACTCGCCTTTACGTGTTTTGCGATGATGTAGCATGATGCATGCTTTCCATATTTCAGATACTTTGATTGTATCCATGTTGATCTCAGGCACACATCTATTGATAATCGAGCTTCTATGCTTCTTTTATTGGAATAGCAAAAATAAACAACTTCCTTGGTCTTGAAAGACATGAGAAAGATCAGAAAGATGCAAAGAGTAATAATAGTCAACAGAAACTCATGGGATCTATTTGATGAACTTGTTTCGAAATGTGAAGAAATTAAAGACTGTCTGGATTATGGAGAAGAGCCTTTGAGATGACCAAATTGATGCTTCCTTGGGGAGGATTGGATGATTCTAGTGGAAGATTGAGATTCCAGAGGAAGATAAAAAAAATAGCACCTTTGGAACTTCTTCAATCTCAGAATAAATCGTTTACAACTAGAATTTGTAACTCCCTAGTAGTATACGAGTGCAAATTAAATAAATGCAGTGATGAAATGTAGAGAGCTCTAAGGATTAATCAGGGTGCATGGGTGCATTGAGGCAATTGGATATATGTTTAGAAAATAATGAAAAATGTATTTGTTGATCATTACCATGGCAATCACTGGCTGATATTGGAAAAGTATTCTGGAGTAGATGTAATTGTAGATTTTTATGTGGAGAAGCCTGAGCTTTTTACCTAGAGAGCAATTGATGGGGGAATCAAAAGGTCCAGATTAGCAGGATATAGGATTTTATTTGAATTCAGATTTAGTAGATTAGGTTGAGATTTAGAAGTTATTTAATTAGATTTGGTATATTTTGAGTTTATTAATAATTGCACGTGTGTTGCACGTTTTGTAGACTATATATAGCCATGCAGTGAATTTTGAAGTCAATGATGCTTTGAATTAAAATTTGATTTTCTTGTGGAAACTTGTGTTATTTGATTTAATCTTATGAATTAATCGAACCAAGCGGTGAAGCCAAGATCTGGGTGTAAGTTCACCTAGAGGGGGGGGGGGGGGGGTGAATAGGTGATGGCTAATCTAATGGTCACTTAATGCCAAATAATGCGGAATTAAAACTAAGATGACCAAATAAATAACTTTTACCCTAAACACTATGTATAACACAAGAGTGTAGCCGAATTCCCTTTGCAGGACTCTGGACTAAACCCCTCTTGATTCCCCTTGAATGGGTTGAGGTGCCGCGTTGGCTCTCTTGGTTGAATACAAGTGTTAGTCACAATCCCAAGCAATATATCAAAATGAGCACAAGGAATATATCATGCATATAAGATGAACACAATAAATAACATGCAAGATATAACAAGAGACAAAGAGAGAGAGGGAATAGCAATCGCAAACACAAGGGTATGTTTCGAGGTTCGAGCACACTTGCTCTACATCCCCGCCTTCGACACACGAAGGATTTCCACTATGCACGATCCCAACGGATCTCTCCTTGTGCCGCAACACCTACAAGCCCTCGGACTCCCAAGTCCCTTACACACCACAAGCCCACCGGCTCGTCGAGGCCGCACCTCAAGCTACAAGAGTTCGCACCCGAACCCTAAACAACCACGAGCACACTTGCCCGTCTCCTCAAAGTACAAGATGAAATCTTGGTGATCTAAAACACTTGATCACCTACAAAAACTCTCACTACAACACCTATAGATGAATAGCTCAATGGATGCTCAAGTGTTTGTGTGAGAAAGCAAGGAAAGAATCTTTGGTGAAAATCTCAAGAAATCACTTTTACACTCTTATAAAATCTTCCCTTTTGATTGGAAGTATTAGCTCACTATTTTTGTGGAGAAAAACCTCTGAAATGAATATGAGAAAACAGGCTCTAAGGTCTCCAAAAATCTTGGCTCAAAACAATGACAAAACCCCCTTTTATAGAGGCCAGAAAAATCTGACCGTTGGGCTCTGTCAGAGCTTCCGGTCGACCGGTCCGGTCGACCGCCAACGGTCAAGAATCCGACCGTTGGAGCCTCCGGTCGACCGGCCTGGTCGACCGAGCACCTGGAGCAGAGAACTACTTCTCTGTCGGTCGACCGGTGCGGTCGACCGGGATTTCCAGAGAGCAGACTCTCTGAAGCGGTCGACCGCACGGTCGACCGTTCTCCAGTGCACACAGGCGTGCACGTCTGTGCACGTCCGGTCGACCGTGGGTCGACCGGCCTTTGGTGCGGTCGACCGCCCGGTCGACCGGACCAGCCTGTCAGGCCAGTTCTGGTCTGGAAAACTGGTATAAAAATCTTTTTATAAAATCCCAAAAATACATATAAATCTACAAAAAATAGTTTTATGATATAGAAACATGCTTGCACAAAATCAAGGCATGTTATTAAAGATTTGACTATTTTTGTAACTTGGAAATATTGGCTCATAATAAAAACTGTTTTTCTAAAACAACATGTTTTTCCAAATTTTCATCAAATACAAAAATAAGATATACTTTAAAGCATAGTGTGTCTGGATATGATCCACTACACGATTAATGTAATATCTAGTTTTTGACAATAGGCTCTAAGCATGGTTTTGGATATAAGATATGTAAACTTGAAATACCAAGAACCAAATAGAATTTTGTCATAATGAAAATCTTTTCTTAACAAGAAAATCTTTTATGAAATGAAATTTTTTATCATGAAAACAATTCTATCAAGAGTGTGTGTGTGATATGACTTGAGCAATCCACCAACTATTCTATCCTTTACATTTAACTAAAACAAAAACAAAATCTTATACCTAGACACAAGTCTTCATCTTCTTGAAGTCTTCCCTTGAAGTCTTCTCATCTTCTTGACTTGGTTCACATGCAATCCACCGAGCTCATCTCTAGATGTGGTCTTGATGCATAGGCTCGTGAATCGACCGGTGCTAGCTTCCAACTTGACATTTTATCCTTTGTTGAAGCTCCACACCTACTAAGATCTTGATAAGGAATCTGTCACTAATTAAACATAAGATCATTAGTAAACATAACTTCATGAGTTGATCATCATCAAAACTAGGGTGATAGGCCTTTGGGCCAACACTGGTTGCGATCCGTGATCATATCTAATCCCTAATTTCACTGTTCTTCCTCAATTCCACCAAAATTTCATTACAAACCCTAAAATCCCCTTAGTCCCACATCAATTTTGTATCAGAGCCGAATTTCCTAAAAAAAATCCCTGGTTCCTGAAATAAAAAAAAAAATAAAAGATCAAAAAAGGAAAAAAGGAAAAAATTAGAAAAAAACAAAAGGGTAACGTTCATCTTCCCCATCTTTGTCTCCCCCCGCCACTTGCAACCGACTCTCGACCCAGCTGGGATTTTCACCGTCGCGCCACCACCCTTCGTCGACCTCCGTCGCCATCATTGACATCATCCCCCGTCGACTGGAGATTACCGCCATTCCCCGTCTTCCTTACCACTAGCGTCTTCCTCCTCCAGTGTCGCCGAGGAACCTCCAGCTCAACAACGAGATCGCCGGCACCCTAAGAAGCCTTCTCCTTCCATCCGACACCAGAACAGCCTGATTTGTAGCTCGCCGACCATCTTCGATACTCCTCTGACCATTTGACGCCAGAACAACCTGATTTGAAGCTCGCCGACCATCCTCTCTACTCCTCTGTCCTCCTCTGTCGTTGTCCCCACCTCCTCCGACCTTACCAACTCTCCTACCTCTTCGTTGCAACTTCCTCTGACGTTGGATCCACTGTCGACAGCAGCGGCACGTCCTCAACTCCTTTAGTCGCTGACGTTGTCGTCTTTGACGACCACCACTCATCTGATCCCTTCGCTGTCAGCGTTGTCTCGTCGCCATCACCTGTCGGCGCTTGCCGCCGACCTCATCCCCACGTGTCCTAGCTGTCGATCGAGGGGAAGAAGAGAGGTAATCGGGTTTGATTTGTAAGCGGGATTGATCCGTTCGGGTTTATGTAAAGCTTGTAGACTCGGGTTTACTCCAGCAACCCGACCCGCTAACCTAAGGTACCGACACGAGAGCGGCTCAGATTCAAGCCATCACTGACGTCAACGTCTCAAGTGCTGGCGTCGTCGGCTCCCTTGCTGATGTCATCGGCTCAGACTGAGCCGACCCGATCCGCCGAGCAGTTGCTTATGTCACCCAAGTCGTTGCTGACATCATCAAGTCGTTGCTGACGTCATCCATCCGCTTAGTTGAGTCGCCACTGTTCACTGCAGAGCACAGTTTTATTTTGGAGTCCGTTTCAGGTCCGTTTGAAGTCCGAATCGAGTTCCGTCTGTTGGATACATGACTGAGTCTCGTAGCCACTGAACATATTTCACATCAGCTGGATAGCATATCCGACCTCTACAAGCCCGTGTTTGATGCCGGTACTGTTTCTGCTGTAGAATATCAGCGTTCCAGGCCTTATTTCCAGTTCAATTTGGGCCCATGACATTCTTAGGTAATTTCTGAACTTATGTACTGAATTTTCATCATGGGCTTTTACTTTTGTGACTGATAAGTACTAAGGTGATCCAAAGAAAGTGGAGAATGATATGTATGATGTTGTCCCGATTTTTGGGGTTCTTTTGACCTTTATGGTTACGACGACTGGGAAAACAATCTTGAATTTTTCATCAGTTATTTCGCTCTAACATCTAAGAAGAAGTGCTATTATGCCCGAATGAAGTTAGTGAAAGAGCCATATCATTGGGTAAAGGATAACTACTAGTTCTGTTGATGTTGGTTTCGATTGCAAAGTTTTTTCGTACTTGGTATGACCCACATCTTTATGCAGACTGCAATGAGCCCAATATTGAATAACAGCTCGAGCCCGAGAGTCGATCAATCACCGACATTTGCATTGAACTTCAGGTGTCCCTAAAGAGACTCTGTCACCCCCGCTTCCCAAAATACGTGGAAACAGAGTCGTGACGAGAGTTGACAACATATATACGCGAGGAAAATATCCCACGCATATATGCTAAGCCTAAAGTAACCTAAACAAGCTATATAAGCACTATAGTAAATCAATATCACTGCAATGTCACATATAAACATCCACACATTATGACATATGAAAAGAAAATGAAATAAGCATGAGTTCAATGCATAGAATCATGAAAGTGATGGAATAAAGAAGAGACAAAAAAATACCGAGAAAGATGATCGATTAAGAGAGAACTCTGGCTCCTCAAGATGCCTGCGATTCTCTCCAAAAATCTGATCAACAATAAATAGCCACAAATCTGGATATGCAAATCTAGGGAGTCAGAACTCCTAATGAATGTGTAAGAATAAACTGGAAAGATGCATATGCATATAAATGTGAACATATGATAATAGTATAAACTGGAATAAGAAATGAAATGAATAAGTAAATAAACAGTAATGTGGGTAGCACACAGTAGAGTATGTGTCCAGTCAGGTATTTAATCAGGTGTCTATCACAATCTATATATCAGTTGGGTAGAGTCAGTCAGTACTAGAGTTAGAACTCCAATAGGTCAGGTGTAACATCAGGTGTCCAACATACATACATATATCAGGCAAAGACAATCAATTATAGTACATTATGAACAGTTTATTATTATTATGTCAGCGAACACCAATTTCCACCTATAATAGACGCATCCCATACTACGCCTATCACACATGTCAATCAGGGTCTTAAGTTATCGAATTTGATCGGTTGGAGACATTGTACATGCTTTAGGTGAGTCCCATACATACCTGAGACCACGGTCCAGACTCATGACGCTGAACTAGGCCCTACCGCAAGGTAGTCATGGACATGTATAACAGGAACAAGAACAGGACGGGGTGCCAGTCACCCGCCGAGAACCCTGCAGTGGAAGCCTCTTTCGGTTGCGCAACCTATATCCTAGGTCCACTCAAATTACAGACGTCTCCATCAATTTCTCCAATCCCAGTGTAAGTAGTTTAATGTCATGTTATTAGTTTATCAAGATTATTTAATGTGCATGTTACTTAGATCACTTGGATAACTCGATGGGCAACAACATCAACACGTGTAATCAGGATACCAATATAACAGGATATATAATGTCAGTAAACAAGATACCATTATAACAGGACATGTAACAAGTATACATGAGGGTGTTGTAACCGTATACAATATTTTTCCATTAATTATGGTAACATGGACAATATAGTTATCAGGTGTCCAACATACATACATATATCAGGTAAAGACAATCAATTATAGTACATTATGAACAGTTTATTATTATTATGTCAGCGAACACCAATTTCCACCTATAATAGACGCATCCCATACTACGCCTATCACACATGTCAATCAGGGTCTTAAGTTATCGAAATTGATCGGTTGGAGACATTGTACATGCTTTAGGTGAGTCCCATACATACCTGAGACCACGGTCCAGACTCATGACGCTGAACTAGGCCCTACCGCAAGGTAGTCATGGACATGTATAATAGGAACAAGAACAGGACGGGGTGCCAGTCACCCGCCGAGAACACTGCAGTGGAAGCCTCTTTCGGTTGCGCAACCTATATCCTAGGTCCACTCAAATTACAGACGTCTCCATCAATTTCTCCAATCCCAGTGTAAGTAGTTTAATGTCATGTTAT
Organism: Agave tequilana; assembly: GCA_038442645.1. NCBI lineage: Eukaryota > Viridiplantae > Streptophyta > Magnoliopsida > Asparagales > Asparagaceae > Agave > Agave tequilana. The sequence continues at coordinate 23,934 of JAVJIF010011266.1, forward strand.
TAGTTTATCAAGATATTTAATGTGCATGTTACTTAGATCACTTGGATAACTCGATGGGCAACAACATCAACACGTGTAATCAGGATACCAATATAACAAGATATATAATGTCAGTAAACAAGATACCGTTATAACAGGACATGTAACAAGTATACATGAGGGTGTTGTAATCGTATACAATATTTTTCCATTAATTATGGTAACATGGACAATATAGTTATCAGGTAAATGTCATGTATAATCAGTCAAGTTCTTCAGGTAAATCATGATATTTCGAATAAGTAATTGGCATGTTGTTATGAATAGAATAATCCGGGCAAAATATTTAATCAACTCAGATTCTCAAAGTCATCGATATATCCAAGTCCCAATATATAAAATACATACTCATCTGTATCCAATCAATCATCACTATCTAATTTTAATTAAGACTATTATACCCTCTCACTCTCATTAAGTTCAAACACAAGATCCAAAAATCCAAGTAACTAGTCAATTATGCATATACATGCCACTAGGTCAGGTCAAACCAATCTACGTCTACTTCTCAACCCAAGGTCAATTCCAACTCAATCGAGTCTACTAACAAATCCAAGTCCGATATCTCGTTCTTTTAATAAAGAATCTCCAAATTAATCAATCATCAATATCTAACCAAACTCTCACCTGTATTACCATCAATAAGAATAATCAAATCTACTGATAATGTTGAAATACACCTAGAGGGGGGGTGAATAGGTGTTAATGCTAATCTAAAGATCTTTTTAAACTTAAGTTAATATGAGTGATGCAACGATCTCTAAAAACACGACTAGGAGCCGAATACCCCTTGCGAGGTTCTGAACTCCGTCCTCCCAATTCCCCTTGAATGGGTTAGAGGTGCGCAATGCAACCGTGTTGTATGAGATATGATCGAACAAGTAAAGAATGAAATGCTATGATGAAACACACACACAACCAATCCAAGTAACCAAGGATATAGCAATATCAAGCACACACAATCAAGCCAAGCATATAATAATGAATTGCAATATAAAGATGCAAGGCAACACAAGCAAGTATATAATAAGTATGAATGAATGATGCTTGTAAGAAATGAATGCTTGCACAAATGTAAAGAGAGAGAGTTAGAGATATTTGACAATCGCAAACACAAGGATATGATACGAGGTTCGAGCCCCTAGCTCTACATCCCCGCCTACACTACCGTGTAGGATTTCTAATCCACTATAGGAGCCCCTAACTCCTCTCTCAACTTACAATGCCACCGAGGCAATACAACACACAATCCACCTCTACCGAAGAGGGATACGGCCCGTAGCCAACCACAACAAATGCCTCTCCTTAAGAGGCTCACAAACCAATCACCCGATCACCTCTACCGAAGAGGGATTCACAAATAAAGGGTGTTTACAACAAGTGGTTCCAAAACCACAAACTCTCTTTTCTTTCTCTTTTCTTTCTTTTCCACAAAAACAAAGATCCTAATAGTTTAGGATAGAAGATAGCTCAAGTGTGGAAACTAGGTGTTTTGGAAAACAAGCAACAAAGAAAACACTTGGGAAATTTCTTGTAAAAGATAGAGAATGAATGCCAATACAAAAATCCCAAATTCCAATTTCTTTGATTTTTCCAAAACCCAAATCAATAAAGATGAGAAGTTAAAAGCACTAAAACTCTTTTTAAAACTCTTTTAAACTCTGCTGAAAACCAGAAATTTTTCTCTTCAAAACCTTAGCCAAAATCCCAAATGAATAGGGTATATATAGGCCAAACCAGAAAACTAGCCGTTAGGCTGATGTGGCAATTCTGACAGCCACCGGTCGACCGGCCCGGTCGACCGGCAACGGTCGAAAATATGACCGTTGGGGCTTCGGTCGACTGCCAGTCGACCGACCAACAAGGAGGAAACACAGTTTCCTTCTATCGGTCGACCGACCCAGTTCGACCGAAAAGATACAGAGAGCAGACTCTCTATATCGGTCGACTGGGTCCGTGACCCGGTCGACCGACGGACATGCACAGCCTGTGCATATCCGGACACAGCAGCCGGTCGACTGTCCCGGTCGACCGGTCTGCCTGAAATACAGTTTTTCTGGGCAGATTTTTGAGATAGAAAATTTGTAAAAAATCTTTTAACACTTCTAAAAAATCCACAAAAATATGTTTTATCATTTTACTTGAAAACTAAACTTGTGATAAAAATTTCAAGACATATATCAATCATATCAATTCATTTTTGTGTCTTGCCAATTTTATCATAAATAAAACTTGTATTTTTATCAAACTAGATTTTTCCAAAACATGAATAGGAATGTCAAAATAAGTTTGTTTACCAAGTTAAAGCATGTATGTATAAATAGAAAACATCTACTATACATATAACATATGTAAACTTGTTTTGATCTATTATTCATGAAAACCAAATACCAAATCATAAAACGTGTGTGTTTTGTGCACTTGAGCATATCAACTAAACTAAGCTTTACACATGGATCTAAAACTCATAATCTAAACTAGATACCTAAGTCTTGCTTGTAGATCTTCTATCTTCAAGTAGACTAGCTCCCAAACCGTGATCTTCCAAGTGCAAAGGTATAATCTTGAAGCTTTGACACCGGAATCACCATGATAAGCTTCCAAACACCTTGTTGAAGCTATCTCCCAAACTAATATCTTGCTAATGATCTGAAACTTAGAAACACAAGAATATTAGTAAACATAACTACATGAGTTGATCATCATCAAAACTAGAGTGGAAGGCCTTTGGGCCAACAATCTCCCCCTTTTGATGATGACAAAACTCATGGAGTTATATATGCATGGATTAAAGTTAAGCTTCAAAGAAGCTCCCCCTTAACTCATGCATAAACAAATAAACAATAATATGCAATGCATGACAATGCATATAAACATGGTGCTCTAGATACTAATGGAATATTCAACATAAAGCATGTTCTAGATACCAATTAAAATAAGCAAACAACCAAACATGTATGCAAACACAAGGAAGACATGCATATATAAAACACAAAACACAAATTCTTCTCCCCCTTTTTGTCAATCATCAACAAAGGGGTAAAAAACATAAAAACAAATTTTTCTCCCCCTTTTTGTTAAAAACAAAAAAAAATCAAGAAGGGGTAAAAATCAAAACATTGATATCAGTTAAAAATATGTCAATAAAGTGCATCTAGATACCAATAGAAACAAAATCATGTAATCATAAAAGAGAGTCAAAATACATATCATAATTTTTTTTTTATTGATTGTTACATGTTTTAACATATTAAAACATTTTGATACTAATTGATAAGCAAGCATACCAATGATACCAAATTGAAAATATATTTCATTCAAATTCAATTTTTTAAAGTCATAAAGTGTGGAGTGGAAATAAAAAACCAATTGAAATAAGAAATTCAAATTTTCTCCCCCTTTATGAAATACTAACTAAAAACATGCTTAGGCCTGATTAGGTATCAATTGAAAGACTAAATCAATTGAAATAAAAATTAAGTCACAAGCACTAGCATAAACAATATTTGTGCTTAAGATATAGAAATATAATAGCACAAATAAAATATGTAAATGTGTATGAAGATAAAATGAGTACCAATCACTAATAGATGATACCAAGTTGTAAGCATACATACACAAATCAACAAATATGAGTATACATAAAGAAATCAAATTGATACCAATTGAAAGAGTTCAATGATACCAATTGAATTAACAATAATAAGTATGGTATATCTCATATCACAAAGAAGAATCCGAACTAGTTAAAATGAAAAGTTTTGTAAACTAGTATGAAATCCTTCAAGCAAGGAATAAAACAAGATTATTTTTCATTGAAATGAAAATCACATAATAATTATTACTCTAATCAATTAAGCACAACTCATGAGAAACAAAACATGAGTAATAGATATGAGTGTACAAATAAAATGTGAAGATCATAATCATTAAAAATATTTCATTAAACTCAATTATTCCTTTAAACATCAAAATTAGAAAATCATAAAACTAACTAGTTTAATCTTCAATGGCATATGTATGTCTGATGCAAACTAAAATATACATACATATCCAAAACTCAACGAGTCCACTAAAGTATATGCATGAAGGCACGTGGCTCAAAAAGGATGTATATGTATAAGATTAGTTTGAACTAGAAAGACATATACATGAGGTTAAACTTATAATACATGAAACATGAAAAACTAAATTTTCATCCAAAATCAATTTCATTTCAAGGTATATGTATGAATTGTCACTACACTAAGTATACATACATATCCCTAAACACAATTGAGTCCATAAATAGATTTTGCATTGAAGGCAAATGACTCAAGAGGTATACATGTATATCTTAATGTTTTGGCAAAATAAACATATACATGAAATAAAAACTCTTATAAATCCAAAAATATGAATACAAGTCTAAAATGTATGGATCATCAAAACTAGACTATACTAGCACATCTAATGGGTACAAATATGCATTCAAGCTCAAACATATATAAAGATTAATTTGTTTCCCATTATATGTACAAGTATACAACTAGTCTTAATGAAAACTAACATCTAAACATGTAATCAAGTCATGAAGCATTAAAACAAACATGAATACCATATTTTTAAATAAAACACATATAAGATTCATCAAAAATTATTTTATTTGAATTCTAAAATACATAAACATGCAAATGGACATAACAAGTGCAAATGAACGAATCATCAAAACTTAGCTCATACGTGTGCATATAGTGAATACAAGTGAGCATGAAGAACAAGCATATAAGAAACAATTGTAGTTCACTATTTGCACAAGTATAATGCAGTTTTGATAAAATTTACATTTAAACATGTTATCACCACATGAAACATTAAAACAATCATAAAAGAACATCATGATAAAACTAAAACATGATTACTATGTAAATTCACATGTATTAGATTCATGATGTACATTATAACTAAACAAACGGTGAGAACACTAAATATGAATTCAAGTGAGCATATGTGTCTCAAATACTATACATGTATGTCATGGATCTAATAATCATGGAATTTACACACTAATCCAAAGACATCAAAATATGCTTAAACAAATGAGACATGCTATAAATAATGAATCATAAAAGCATGTAAACAAATAATATGAGAGTTAGAGATTTATACCAAAACCGATGAGGGCACTTCTCTAATTCTCCAAAATAAGGTGGTCCTCCCACCAACTTTTCCCTTGAAAGTGATGCATCCATATGATTTCCTTTAAGTCCGGAACGCATCCACTCCAAGGTGTCAACACTCTCACGTCATGTGAGACCCCCCACACTACATCAAAAATTGGAGGGGTGGTCTTTGGTACCCATTGTCTTTTGGGTCCATGGGGGTTAGTCCCTTCTCTAACCCAAACATATTTCTTTGCTAAATTTGGAGTATTTAATCTATCATAGCAAAATTTAGCAAGATGGCCTTTTCGACCACAATGTGTACAAGTGTACACATGAGCATACATAGTGTTAGGATGGTGTCCGTGAGGAGCATGTGTATGCCGTGGAGGGTGTGCATGCATGAAGGATGGAACTTGTTTCTTTCGAAGCAAAGTTTCCAACCGTGTATGATTCATAGCACATTGGCTCATAGTGGAGCCCAAACAATCTACCTTCTTCTTAAGCATGGATATATCATTGTTAATCCTAGAAGAAGAGGTACATGCATTAGGTAGTCTAGATGATGAGGCTACACTAGCATGGCAAACATGTGCATCCATCTTATGTTGCAAAACAATATTTTTATCTAAGCAAATATTTAAATCATTTGAAATGGAAATGATTTTATTTTTCAAAGCAACATTCTCTTTTAAAATAAAATCTACTTTTGAAGTCAAATTTTCATTTTTCTTCAAAAGAACATGGCAATCATTTTTATTTTTCAAAAGTTCATTTTCTTTAAGTGCAAGGTCAAGTTGAGATTTTAATGAATCCTTCTCATTAGCAATCTCCTCTTTCTCTTGCAAAACAATATCAAGTCTAGCAATCAAATTTTTGTTTTCATTATTAATGCCTAGACTTTTCTTTTTCAAAATGTTATACTTCTCAATTAATTTTTCACAAACTAATGAAAGTTCTTCATTCAAAGCATGGGGATCAATATAATCATTAGAAGAACTAGCACTATCATCACAATCTAATAGAGTTTCCGATTGTACCTCAAGGGAGTCATTCCCTTGGACCATGAAGCATTGGGAATCGGATTCTCCACTAGATTCCTCTTCCTTTTGGATTTGTTCTTGAAGCCCGGAGGTAGCGGTTGTGGTTGTCAATAAATTCCATACTACAAAAGCGGAATCAATATTAGAAACATGTAAAAGATAATCTTTAGGCAATGTGTTTCTAATAGCCTCTAGGGCTTGTGCATTGGCCCTTATATGAATGAGGTTACCAAGATAGCATTTCTTGGTAGCCGCAAGATAAACATGTAAACCTAGGGTTTGTAGGTAAATGGACATCCTAGTCTTCCAAACAAGAATGTTGGAAGCATCATACATGGGTGGGGTCATGAAGTCCATGGTAAACTATATGTGTGCAAATGAACAAATGCAAATGTAGATTAGCAAGCAAATGGATCACTCCTAGGATGTTAAGCCTAATATCAGGAGCACTAGCTCTGATACCAATTGAAATACACCTAGAGGGGGGGTGAATAGGTGTGAATGCTAATCTAAAGATCTTTTTAAACTTAAGTTAATATGAGTGATGCAACGATCTCTAAAAACACGACTAGGAGCCGAATACCCCTTGCGAGGTTCTGAACTCCGTCCTCCCAATTCCCCTTGAATGGGTTAGAGGTGCGCAATGCAACCGTGTTGTATGAGATATGATCGAACAAGTAAAGAATGAAATGCTATGATGAAACACACACACAACCAATCCAAGTAACCAAGGATATAGCAATATCAAGCACACACAATCAAGCCAAGCATATAATAATGAATTGCAATATAAAGATGCAAGGCAACACAAGCAAGTATATAATAAGTATGAAATGAATGATGCTTGTAAGAAATGAATGCTTGCACAAATGTAAAGAGAGAGAGTTAGAGATATTTGACAATCGCAAACACAAGGATATGATACGAGGTTCGAGCCCCTAGCTCTACATCCCCGCCTACACTACCGTGTAGGATTTCTAATCCACTATAGGAGCCCCTAACTCCTCTCTCAACTTACAATGCCACCGAGGCAATACAACACACAATCCACCTCTACCGAAGAGGGATACGGCCCGTAGCCAACCACAACAAATGCCTCTCCTTAAGAGGCTCACAAACCAATCACCCGATCACCTCTACCGAAGAGGGATTCACAAATAAAAGGGTGTTTACAACAAGTGGTTCCAAAACCACAAACTCTCTTTTCTTTCTCTTTTCTTTCTTTTCCACAAAAACAAAGATCCTAATAGTTTAGGATAGAAGATAGCTCAAGTGTGGAAACTAGGTGTTTTGGAAAACAAGCAACAAAGAAAAACACTTGGGAAATTTCTTGTAAAAGATAGAGAATGAATGCCAATACAAAAATCCCAAATTCCAATTTCTTTGATTTTTCCAAAACCAAAATCAATAAAGATGAGAAGTTAAAAGCACTAAAACTCTTTTTAAAACTCTTTTAAACTCTGCTGAAAACCAGAAATTTTTCTCTTCAAAACCTTAGCCAAAATCCCAAATGAATAGGGTATATATAGGCCAAACCAGAAAACTAGCCGTTAGGCTGATGTGGCAATTCTGACAGCCACCGGTCGACCGGCCCGGTCGACCGGCAACGGTCGAAAATATGACCGTTGGGGCTTCGGTCGACTGCCAGTCGACCGACCAACAAGGAGGAAACACAGTTTCCTTCTATCGGTCGACCGACCCAGTCGACCGAAAAGATACAGAGAGCAGACTCTCTATATCGGTCGACTGGGTCCGTGACCCGGTCGACCGACGGACATGCACAGCCTGTGCATATCCGGACACAGCAGCCGGTCGACTGTCCCGGTCGACCGGTCTGCCTGAAATATAGTTTTTCTGGGCAGATTTTTGAGATAGAAAATTTGTAAAAAATCTTTTAACACTTCTAAAAAATCCACAAAAATATGTTTTATCATTTTACTTGAAAACTAAACTTGTGATAAAAATTTCAAGACATATATCAATCATATCAATTCATTTTTGTGTCTTGCCAATTTTATCATAAATAAAACTTGTATTTTTATCAAACTAGATTTTTCCAAAACATGAATAGGAATGTCAAAATAAGTTTGTTTACCAAGTTAAAGCATGTATGTATAAATAGAAAACATCTACTATACATATAACATATGTAAACTTGTTTTGATCTATTATTCATGAAAACCAAATACCAAATCATAAAACGTGTGTGTTTTGTGCACTTGAGCATATCAACTAAACTAAGCTTTACACATGGATCTAAAACTCATAATCTAAACTAGATACCTAAGTCTTGCTTGTAGATCTTCTATCTTCAAGTAGACTAGCTCCCAAACCGTGATCTTCCAAGTGCAAAGGTATAATCTTGAAGCTTTGACACCGGAATCACCATGATAAGCTTCGAAACACCTTGTTGAAGCTATCTCCCAAACTAATATCTTGCTAATGATCTGAAACTTAGAAACACAAGAATATTAGTAAACATAACTACATGAGTTGATCATCATCAAAACTAGAGTGGAAGGCCTTTGGGCCAACAATGTCACTCAGATATCAACTCATATAACTACCATCATGAACCCGTCAAATCCAAGATCTAAATATAATTATAGTTTAAGTTGCATCACCAATAGTTCCAATTCCAATCAAGATAATAACTAAGGAGTGTGATATCCTCAAGCTACATGAAATCGAGAAAGTCTCCGTACTCAAACCTCGATATCAATAAACATCATTACTCAGATAATTTATCAGTGAATATATCTAATTAAAAATACTTGCAACTAATAATCCAAAATCAGTATTATGTGATAGATCAAAATCAAGGTAAGATATTCATGTAAATCTCAAGTTGAACTCTAGGTCCATATGTAAATTCAAGCATCCAGATAAATCAATCTTAAGGTAATATCTTACTTAATCTATTTTTATTGTTTAAATGAATTCTCGTCTGTAGTTTTATTAAATAAATGTCTGATAAATACCTCAAATAAGTCTGCAAATATGAATCAGGCCAATCTCAAATCAATCCAAGTCATAGTCTAAGGTGTACGACAACTAGCTTAGAATCAAAAATAATAATCCTCGACACATGTAATGTATTGATAAATACTCATATGAACTAACTAAATAGGATAAGCACTCTCCGAGGTCTCATGAAGGAATACATATAATTACATTAGTAAATTAAGTCAAATGATCACATGAAATGATAAAGATACTCATACAGGTAAAATAAAGCCGATGGTCACATGAAATAAACAACATATATATATCTGACAATGGTGAATGAGGAAATAATATAAGAGTAAATACTCACAAGTATCGTCTCAGTAAATTTTAGTAACATAATTACACAACGATAGAAAATCATTTATTACAAAATTCTTGTTTAGCTGAAGGGGGAAAAGAATACTCACCTGAACTCGATCCCAAGTTCAAAACACTAAAATCATAAGGTCCTAATAAATCTACATGGTTCATTTCAATAGAAATTGTTAGATTTTTAAAAAAAGATATTTTACTTGGGAGTTATAAGGGGTTTTAATTTGATTAATTAGTTTGGGGTTGGGAATAGGGTTCTCTGAGTCAGTCTAATGAATTTAATAGGTTTAATTTAAACCATTTTCTAATTTTTTTGTTGGATTTTTACTAGACTTTAAACCATTTAAAATACTTAACAGATCTGAATTTACCATTAAGGAAAACTAAATTTAAAGGGGGTAATCTAATTTAATTTATGTTGTTATTTGTCTAAATTTTTTATCATAGAATGTAGAAGTATTGTAGACTATAATTTATATTTTTCTCTATTTTTTAGCTAGTTATTTTTTATTGTGCGAATTCTTCTTTCTTTCTCCTTTCTTTTTTTGATATCCAGCAGCCTAGGCCCAGGTCGGACCAGGCCAGGCCCAGCATGGTTCACAGTCGTCGTCTCGGCCGCCCACTCGGCGGGTACTGAGACGGATCGGTTTCGGCAACTCGGATTAGTCTCGGGTGATACGCGCAAAACGCTACATAGAAAGCTCAAAAAATTCTGAAAAAATCACGACAAATCTTAAAAAAATGTAGACATCCATATTCATGTATCACATGTTCAAAACATATCACGTAGCACACTAAACATAAAGCAAAAACATAAATACACGCGTCGTCGGTAGAAGCATATCAAAATACATACACAATATAGTAAATTGCACAAAATACATTCATAAATATATGCTAATGTAGTTATTTTCATATTGAATTGCGATGAAGCACAAAATCATCATCATAATCATCTCTGCGGTAAGTAGATAAACCGATACTAGTGCTCAGATATCTCTCAAGTTGTGGTTCGTAGTCATGAACATATGCCACACCATAATATTGGCCTGATGTCAAACTCAATATTTGCATATGACTATAATCTTCTCCATTAGCACTATTGTTGCCTTCATTATTGTCGTCATCATCACCCGCCATCATTGTCATCATTATCATCACCATCTTTACCACCATCACTACTAGAACTGGATAAAACCCTCACATCTTTACCACCACCGTCATCTGCTTCTCTTATACCTCGGAGGCGTGAGAGATCGGAAACAGGGAGAGAGCTGAAGGGGAAGGGGAAAGAGATAGAGAGAGACAAGAGATGGAAAGGGAGGGAAAGAGAGCGGGTGAGAGGGAGGGGGAGAGAGAAACAGAGGGAGGAGGGAAAGAGACAGAGGGAGACGGGAGATGGAGGGCGGAGAGGGAGAGAGAGCGGGTGAGAGAGGGAGGGTGGAGAGAGAAACAGAGGAAGGGAGAGGGAAAGAGACAAAGAGAGGGAGGAACATCACCTAGAGCTGGGGAGTAGCGGCCGACGGCGATTGGGTGGCGGCGAAGTCCAGATCTGAGCTGCGATGATCAGGCAGCGGCGGCGATCTCTAGATCTGAGCGAGAGAGGTAAGTTTCTTTTTTTCTTTTCCTTTTTTTTCTTTATACCCGTTCGTCACGGGTGAGTACACGTTTCGAGCCGACTTGCCAAGAATCAGAATTGACTCGACCGAGTCACGATCGATTCGGCCGTGAATCGGCCGAGTTGCCCGAGTCAACTCCGATTCTCGGCCGAGTCGGTCTCCTCTGAGTTGAGTCGACTGACTCGTGACTCGGACTCGTCTCGGAGCGGGCCGAGACGGATACGACTCGGCCGACTCGTCTCCGACTCGGCCGAGTCTTTGAACCATGAGGCCCAGGCCTAGTCCGAAAAATTTTCTTCTTTTTCTTTTCTTTTTTTTTATGTAGCACAGGGCCCAAGGCCCTGTACTGTGGCCCAGCCGGCCTGGCCCGGATTAGGCCAGCTAGGTCAGGCCTGCGCCGACTGGGCCGAGCTGCTCTCGGCCTGGCCGAGAGTAGCGGCCAGAAATATGTTTTTAAATTTTTTTTGTAAATATTTTGTTAAAAATTCTAAAAATATATGTAAATTAAAATTATGAGTTGGTATATCTTCACATGTGTTTTTTGTTGGATTTGTGGGTGAGTTTTGATGTATAAAAAAATATTCATGGAGATCATGGTACAAACATGATTTTTAATAAACTATTTATATCAAATAAATTTTGAAAAAATAAATTACTTGGATTTGATCTCCCCTATCATGTCCCTCAATCTCTGCACTTCAAGATCCCTTTTATTCATGCTTCGCTTGAGGAGAAAAGAAAGGAGGGGGAGAGTTGGGTCATGGTTTTTCTTTGGAGGTAGAAAAGAATTAGTTTAGGCTTTTTTTATAGATTATTAGGGATTTAAAAAATCAGAATTTCAGTTGGGTTCAAACTGCTTGATTGAGTAGTTTAGGATAGAATTAATTTAGGTTATAATTTTAAAATAAGATTTGAATTTGTGTAAGTTAGGATAGATATGATTCTTATTAGTATTTAAATTAGAATTAGTTAAGATTTATGAAAAGACTTGATAAGATAGGATTTGGATTAGAATTGAATTTTGGGTTAATGGGTAAGGATCTCAATGGTAATGGGTTATGAGTTAGGAAAAGGAAAGATGTGAATAATAGTAACAATAATAATAATAAATACTAATAATCAAAAAGAGATAGTAATAATAATAATAAAATTATCAACATTAAAAATATTATCCAATAATACTTGATAAAAATACTACCATTAACAATACAATAAGAATAAGAATAATAACAATATAAATATTAACAATAATAGCAACTACAATAATAATAATAGTGACATAGTACTAGGAAAAATACTAGCTAGTAATTAAATTGATAATACTTAATAATGCTAAATATATAAGGCCAAAATACCATTTACTATCTTAAAATAATTTGTATTGTAGATCAAGTTAATAAATAATAATAAAATAGCCCGTAAAATAAAATGAATACTTTAGAAAAAATACAATATTTTAGACTAGGGATATTACAGACTCGTAGCAAGTCAGACTGCAAAAATTGACACAAATCCAAAGCCTCTAGTCATCGGCGAGTCAGACATTGTTGATAATCCAGAGCCAGAAATTATTGATGTCAAAAATTGTTGCTGTGTTGGTGACACTGTAAGAATAGTTTTTCTCACAGCCTACAAAAGTTGAAGAGCTTCACATTGATACTTATGTGGAACTTCCAATGGAGTCTATCATGGAGTTAGTGCCATCTTTGACAGGTATACCCTTGAGATTACTTGACGTCTACGACCCATTGCAGATCTTTTTACAAGAGACATGATCACATGAGATTGGTGCCTTAGTATGTGGGTTAGTTTTCAGTGGAGCTGAATTGCATTGTTGTGTTGCACGTATCTTGTTCAAGTTATCATCAACTGCAGTCGGTTTGCCACGGAAGCCAGTTCCACCTGCACTACCTTGCTTCAGTCATGATGCACCAGTATTGATTCTCCAATACCATCTTAGCCTGATTGAGGATGTGTGATGTGGTTCAACCCAGTCATGCTTATCTTGTACGTACTACTACATTCATCAGGAATAAATGTTTTCAAGCCGGTGAGAATGATGAGGGAATCAAGCATTCCAGATTTAGCAGGATTTAGGATTTTATTTGAATTCAGATTTTAGTAGATTTGGTTGAGATTTAGGAGTTTTTTGAATTAGATTTGGGTAAATTTGAGTTTATCAATAATTGCATGTGTGGTACACATTTTGTAGGCTATATATAGCCATGTAGTGAATTTTGAAGTTAATGGTGATTTGAATTAAAATTTGGTTCCCTTGTAGAAACTTGTGTTGTTTGATTTAATCTCATGGATTAATCGAATCAGGCGGTGAAGACAAAATTCGGGTTGCGATCCGTGATCATAACCAGTCCCCAATTTCACTGTTCTTCCCCAATTTCACCAAAATCCCACCATAAACCCTAAAATTCTCTCCACACCAGCAATCTAGTGGCTCTTAGCCCAAGTTCTTGACACCATCCTACAGAGGGGAAATCATGGTGCTGAGTCATGCCGGTGAATTCCCCCGAGCTAGTTTTCTTCAATCTTGGTATGTCTTCTGGTAGTTACTACATCCCGTGCGTGTTTATGGTCGGGGTATTGAAGTTTGAATGGAATTTCATGTTTATGTATTCTTACTGTATTGAATTCCAAGAGCCTATAGATTCTTGCTTTTCTGGTTTGAACTGTTCTGTAACAGATGTACTGTATTGTGTACTAACAACTTTTGTGGTAGATACAGAAATTTTCAATGCTGCCTACCAACATATCTCTTGTTAAACTTTGATTTATGCTTCAGAGTAATATTATTTATTCATGTATATAACTCTAGTTGTCATCGCTTTCTAGCTATTCTAATTCTTCTTCTTCTTCTTCTTCATTATTATTATTATTATTAGGGTCTTTTTTTTAAATCATTTCTTGTTGATATGCTATTCTATTGTTATTTGAATCACTAATGGTTAGCAGACCAGTTTACCACTAGACTCTATCTTTCCTCCACAAGTTAATGGCTTTGTAAATCTCATTCGCAGGTTAATTATGTTCAACCTTTACTGTGTTCACCTATAGTAAGTGATGAAGCATTTGATACCATGCTAAAGATCGCAAAGTGTATAGCCCCACCACTCTGTAACTGGGCACTACAGATAACTTCTGCTTTACGCATCATTTCTACTGAGAACGCACGCATAGTGTCAGAGCTTCTTCCTCCCCCAGTTGTTGAAGGGGAAGTCCACAAAAGGCCACCAGTGGGTATCTTTGAACAAATAGTTATGGGGTTATCAGTGTCTTGCAAAGCTTTTCCTCTTCCAGCAGATTCTTTTACTTTTATTTTCCCGGTATTTTCCCTTTTATCCTATATTCCTTCTGTATTGGTCTGTCAGTGCACTTATTGTTTCCCTGAGTTTATACTAATGCTCCTCCTCTCAGATTATGGAGCAGATTCTGCTTTCTTCAAAGAAGACAGCTCTTCATGATGATGTGCTCCGGATACTGTCTATGCATCTGGACCCCATTTTGCCTCTTCCTAGACCTCGGATGCTATCAGTTACATCTCTAGAACTTCATGGCATAGCTTCATACTAATGTCATGCTCGTATTTAGTAACATTGTCACCTGGGTTGCAGGTACTTTATCATGTTCTTAGTGTTGTCCCAGCTTATCAGGCATCTGTTGGACCCATGTTAAATGAACTATGTTTAGGTCTGCAACCTGATGAAGTTGCAACAGTGAGTTTGTTCTTTTGTCTTATATCAACATTTAGCATTTAATTCTATTTCTTTAGTTCCATATTTATGCTTTGATGTTTGCAGGCTCTTTCTGGAGTATATGCGAAGGATGTTCATGTGAGACTTGCCTGCTTAAATGCTATAAAATGCATTCCTTCTGTGTCTAGCCAATCTCTCCCACAGAATCTTCAGGTTGCAACAAGGATATGGATTGCTTTACATGATCCAGAGAGGGTACGGCTTGTTCTTTCTGGGCCCAACTCCCCTCCCTCGCACCCAACATTCCACCACCACACCCACCCACACGCACTCAGTCCCACATGCAAAATACTCATGCTGCTAGATTCTTTTTAAAGTTTTATAATTGAACCTAACTTCTTTGGAAATAACTATATCCCTGCATATGGAAGTTGACATTCTGCAGTAAATAATGACACTTAATATTCTACATACTCTCCATCTGTTTAGTTTTGTCTACATGATCATCATGATTAGCAGCAGTATTTATGCCTTTTTCCATCAAAATGGAGTAGGCTATGGAGGATGTCTCAAGGTCGAGAGTTCCAACAGAGAATTCAATCATTCTTTTTGATTGGCTCCAACTGGACGCCAACACTATATTGATCTGTGTGAAGCATTTTTTGGCCAGTTCCCACTGGACACCAACGCTATATTTAGTTATGTCTACCTGATCATCATCATTAGCGGCAGCATTTATGCCTTTTTCCATCAAGATGGAGTAGTCTATGAAGGATGTCTCAAGGTTGAGAGCTCCATAAAATAATTGACCAAATTTTTTGATTGGCTCCAACTGGACAACCAACGCTATATTGAATCTCTTGGCCATGATAGCTTTGAGCAAGTGATGACATTATCCAAGGACCTTGACGGCCATAGTATGCAAACCTACCTTTTTCTGTTCATGCACATTAAACTCATTACTTGATTTTATTTACTTCGAGGTCATGGTTCAGTGTTTGTTTCCTTTGCCATGTAAAAGAAGTGTTTGCGCACTTCTCATTTATCTCTGCTGCTGACGTATTTCTAACCCTTTAAAGAATGTGACTTTGCTTAGAACTGCTCGTCTATTGCAATATCTAAAAAATTGTCTCTGGTGACAAAAAAAATGTAGACATCTCTGGGTTGAGTTTGATGGATAAGTTTCCAGAGAGCTAAGTTGATTGTTTCATAACATTGCCAATCAAGGCATCAACCCATCAATTCCTTTTCTGTTGCTGTTTATGACTGGTTCTCATCTCTAATGCATCCGTATTGGAGCAATAATGGGAAATGATTATCTTGTTAGACATCTCTCTGTAGTCACATGACTCAAATTATATATGGAAATTTTCTATCACTGACTCAATCATTAATTCTTTTGGAAGTCTCACTTTTCGTTTCTATAAATAGTTATGCTATGTTTAACTGAGTGCAATTGCATTTCTTCATGTTTGCTATCTGGAACTTTAAGTGGAAACCCTTTTCCAATGATTATCTTACACACTACTAATATTCTTTCATATAAGCCATGTCTTCATGTCTCCATCGTGCTATTTCCAATATCTTTTGCAGATTACTTTTAACTGTTAACTGATGCTGCTGCTTAGCTTTTCTAATTCAATCTGTTGTTAGCAGTCTTTCTGTCATAGCCCTTTCTGATGGGAGGTTTGAGAATATGAAATATAGTGCAGTGCATCAATAGATCAAACATTTCTTTCTTTTGGTAATTTTGCATTCTTCATAATTATTCTAAATCATGTTTAAAAGTTGTTCCTTCCTGTTGTCATCATTTTAATTTCCTCTTTACTCTTTGTCTTCAATTTTACGCCTTGCACAGAATCCAGAGTATTTTCTAGATTCTCTAGAAATGAATGGACGGGTATTTTCCTTTCTGTTTCCTTTTCTTTTCCCTTATTGATCATACATTGGCAGTAAAACCTATGGAGTAAGCTTACCTTTTAGTTATGAAGTAATAAACCTGCATGTACTAGGCCATCATGCTTTTGCTATCTAAGTTCAAGAAACTATTTGCTCTGGAAGAGCTATTTTCATGATCACCAACGAGCACCATTTGAAAAAATTTGTAATTTTAGAAGCACTAATGATAACGTTTTGGAATGCTCACGTGGTGTATATTATTATGTCTATTATGCTTGTACAGAGGTATATATATCAGTAAGTGATATTTGTGGTACTTCATTTTCCAATGGTTAGTTTCTCTGAAGAAGACAAACATTTGATAGGAGCTTACTTCTTGCATTGTTGTCATTTTTTACAACTTCTACAAATTTTTAATGCCCTTTTCTTGGTTAATGGTTAGATATATCACTATAAGTTGACTCTCTCCTTGTATGATACTATTATAAACTTCATCCAATGGTTCCTCTGGACTCATCTTGTTTGTTAAAGTTAACAAAATTTGCTGTTTAAATTTGACAACAAGAGAATGATCAATAAATTTTATGTGTTTGGTAATTTTTTTTTTTTCATTTTCTTCATTTTTTTTTAAATGATGTGGTAATTATGTAGGAGATGGCTTTTTTAAGGTTTACCAACTAGCTTTGTTTTGATTATGTTTTATGAACAAAGTATCTTTTTATCATAGTTTTCTTTTTGTATGTTCGCGATTGCTACACTTATCTTCTATTTGCAGTTAATTTTTCTGTTGCTTAGTATTTTCGTGTTGTTTCCAGGCTGTTGCTGAAGCTGCAGAGGAAGTATGGGATCGTTATGGGTTTGATTTTGGGACTGACTATTCAGGTCTTTTTGGTGCACTTTCCCACGTCAACTACAATGTACGCGTGGCTTCTGCGGAAGCATTAGCTGCAGCTTTGGATGAAAATCCAGACACAATACAAGTAATGTCTTTACAAAACTTCTGATATCAAAGTGATCGCTTGACTTGTTGACTTTAATTGTTTGTTAATGTTCAGGAAACTCTTTCAACTTTATTTTCTTTATACATACGAGATCTTGGTACTGGGCCCGATGTGGCAGATCCATTTTGGTTAGGGAGACAAGGTATTGCTTTGGCACTTCACTCAGCTGCAGATGTGTTGAGAATTAAAGATCTTCCAGTGGTGATGACGTTTCTAATATCACGGGCCTTGGTAAGCTCTTGTTTATCCTCCTTTTCTTTGAGCAGCTTTTGTCCCTCTTTCCTTTGTTCTCTCTTCCTGTTTACTCTGGAATAAATTAGTAAAATTGATCCTTGCTTTATGTAATTGCTGACCTGTCGCATAAACATCCGAAAGAAATTTATTATTGCTAGGACATGATTGTAAGGTATTATTTTAACAAAGAGTAGGTCCTGATATGGCTCTGTGATGTAGGAAGAGATAGGGTAACCCAGTAGATTGCCTAGGTTCCCTTTCCTCTATAATTAATCATGTGGAAAGAGATAGGTTAACCTAGTAGGTTGCCTCGGTCTTGTTTCCTCAATTAATAATTATAGTAGTGTAATGGTCACTTTTTGACCTGCCTGAGATCGTGACACGTGTCTATCCAGCCCTCAAGGGATGCGCGACGCGTGGTCACTTCCATAACATCTAATCCAGAGTCTTCGCCCAATTTGAATTTCAAACGGATCGGGTAATTAGAATAAGAGATAAATCTGGTTAAGGGAGATCTCTATCTCTATGCACAATCATCATCAAAACGAGGCAGTTACCTCTCGGAGATGATTCATCCTTATCTACAGTAAGGCACAAACCTCTAAATAGAGATGAACTCTCTCCTATTTCGATTCGAACCAGAATGTTCAGCTTAACCGCCATCAAGATAAGGAATTTACGTGTTCAAACTAAGCGGGACTCCCCAACCTTATCTTTTTGATATGACCTGTATAAATAACCGATCCCTCCCAATGTGGAGAGGGATGATCATCATCATTTGAAACCAAAAACCCGAGCACACCAGATAAACCACTTGTAATCACCATTGTTATGGTGGAATTCTTCTCTCAACGTGGCTGTTCCCCTTTCGGGTTTTCCATATAAGTTCTGTGTGTTTGCTATTGCTTTCTGTGATTTGATTATACCCACTCCATTATTTTGGTGCATGGATTAATTCCTTAGGAATTTACCCACAACATTTGGTGCTTTCATTGGGGTTCTGAATCATTACTCACGATCTCTCGCCATTCAATACCCTAGCCCCTTCCTCTAAACAGCCTCGCACGATCGATATGGCTCCATCAAGGAAGAGTGTCACCCAGACTGCAGTCGTCACCCCGCCGATTCGAAAGGAAAGAGGAAAACTATCGAAGCGGCAGAGCCTACCAACCGTCGACCCAACCTGTTAGACGTCCACATCTTCGACGTCGAAGATTCTCATTCAAACACCGTTTCGCCGCTTCGAGTGCAGGCCACAGAACCCGAGCCCAACTCAACGGCGAACAACGCATCCAAATGCTTTTTACTATGCAGAAGCAGATGGAGAACCAGAAGATAATTCGGCTCCGTGAAGTGGCTGCTCGTGAAAAACAAGCGGCAGCCCGTGTCTAGACACGACTGCTTAAACTAATCGGGACACAGCGTAAGTCGCAATCTTCCCCTACTGTGGGAAGAAATGCGCGGACTCCCCCATCGCCACCACGTACCCGGGGTCCGCGCACTCCACCAGAAGCTCGAGGTGCAACCGGTCGGAGGTCTACGAAGATGATACGGACTTCGGGAACTCAGAACGTTTCTAAACCCCGAAGTTCCCCTGCATAGAGGATATCACAAATTTGGTCCAGGAGCGGCTCAACCAAGCAAGCCAGCAGTTTCCGAAGGGGATGGAGTACAGCGGGCTGAGACCCTTTGACTCACCACTGTCGAAGGTAATCACCACGCTTCGCTTCCCGAAGAAGTTCGTTATGCCAACCTTCGACTACTGTTCGGGATCCTCCGACCTTCTCCTACATCTCCAATATCGGGATAAAATGGCAGACTACGCTCACGATGATCTTCTCCTCTGCCGAGCGTTCCTGTCTAGCCTCAAGGGAGTCACCTATCACTGGTTTTACTCGCTCCCGAGGAACTCACTCCGAAACTTTCATGACGTGACTGATGCATTCTTCAACCAGTTTGCTTCTCGGAGAAAATTTCAGAGGAACAGTAACCACCTCCTCATGGCTAAGATGAAATCCGGGGAGTCTGAAGAGCTACATCAACTACTTCCATAGCCAGATGGCCTTGGTATAGCACTGTAACGAGGACGTAGCTGCCGCCACCTTCATTAGCGGGCTGCAAGTCACAAACCCCTTCTACTAACATATGGCGAAGAACGACGTCACCAAGATGAGGGATATCCTTGTCCAAACGCAAAAGTACATCCAGATAAAAGATGCGACTCGGGCCACATCCAACCCCCCCCCCCCAGACAAGGGCTCGAGGTCGAGAAGCCGAAGCTACAATTCTCACCGAAGAAGAATCTGAGCCACAACTCTTCCGCTGTCCATAAGTCATTCAAGTGTGCTGCTGAATCCAGTAAGGGAAACGGAGTAGAGCTTGACCTCATCCCATTCAGAGTACCCATCGATTATATTTTGAACGCTATCAAAGCCAATTATGGGTCAGGTGTCTGGCAAGACCTCTCCCACCTAACCCGAAAGGGTGTGGATCTAGGGACTACTGTGCCTTCTACGAAGGGAGGGGCCACTTCACAGTGGACTACTGAACCCTCCGACGACACCTTAAGGATTTAGTCAATGAAGGAAATCTCCAAGAGTTCATCCTCAATTCCAGACTGCCCTCGGAGATTAGGGTGCAGAGGCAGCCCGGGACAACGGATGAACACCCGAGCAACACCCTCGCTCAATAAAGGAAAGTGAACGATATCTTCGGGAACTCCCCTATAGAAAGCACCACCACTAAGGAGGATCATTTACGTCAACGAAGCCCGGAGGGACAACTACCCGGCAATAGTGACTCTTCCTCCTACATCTCCTGACATGTTAGTCTCTTTCTCAGAAGAAGACGCCTATTCTATGCATTTCCCGCACTACGACGCCTTGGTCGTGACGATACACGTTGGATGCTGCAAAGTGTCGAAGATCTTGGCTGACGAGGGGATTAGCGTCAACATCCATTATGGCCATGCTCTAGATCAAAAGATTCAGAGCAGGCGCGAAAGTTGATCAACCCCTGGACTCAATCACTTCTTTACGATTTTGATGGGGGTGAGCCCTAGCACGGTCGAGTTCCCTGTTCGGTGGATCCTTTCAACGTCGTCACAGAGTTCTGTGTCCTCGACGTCCAATCCCCCTACAACGCCATCCTCGGGTGGTCTGGGTCCACATGATGAGAGCGGTCCCGTTCACCCATCATCAACTACTGAAATACCCCACACCATCCGGAATGGCCAACATCAGGGGTGACCAGGCTATGATTAGGATGGTAGCTGCACTAGCCAGAAAGAGGTCAGGCTGGGCACAAAAGACCCCCCGAGCAGGCCTTAACGGAGACTCTCATGTGGACAAGAAGCAGAAGAGGAATGATAATCAATAGCAATTACAGTACGATGAAAGTCGAGATCCCAACTCACCTACCGAGTCGGGAAACCCCGACAATAAGACCGAGGAGGAGCCCGAGACATTCAGGGTAGACCCGTGTCACCCCGAGCGAACCCTCTATATCGGCTCAAGCCTGCACCCTCACGAGAAGACATTGTTCAACAATTCTTTTCGGAAAATTCGAACGTATTCGCTTGGTCTCCCATCGATATGCCCGAAATCGACCCTGAGGTCATTTGCCACAAGCTCTTCGCTAAGGCGGACGCCAAGCCGATAAAGCAGAAGCCCAGGAGAATGAATGAAGAAAGGAGTCGCGCCATCAGTAACCAGGTCGATCGCCTACTTTAAGCAGGCTTCATTTGAGAGACGTTCTACCCCGACTGTCTCTCTAATTTCGTCCTCGTGAAGAAAAAGAGCAGGAAGTGGAGAGTCTGCATCAACTTCACTAACCTCAATGAAGCTTGCCTGAAGGACAATTATCCCTTTCCGAGGATTGATCAACTAGTGGAGGCAACGACGGACCACGAGCTTCTTAGCTTCATGGACACCTATTCCGGCTATAGTCAGATCAAGATGTTCCCATCAGATGAAGACAAACCCGTCTTCACTACTGGTCAGGGAATCTACTACTACAAGGTCCCTTCAAACTCAAGAACGCGGGGGGCCACCTTCCAGTGAATGGTCAATAAAGTCTTTAAAGACCTGATCGGGAGCACCATGAAGGTTTACGTCGACGATATGTTAATGAAGAGTGTACATCGCACTGATCACCTCCAGCATCTAGACAAATCCTTCAACCTCCTTAGGCAATATAAGGTAAAGCTCAACCCAGAAAGTGCACATTTTGGTGGCCTTCGGGAAGTTCTTAGGATATCTGGTCACTCAACGTGGCATCGAGTCTGACCCCGATCAGTAATTTGGAACATGAAGTCACCACTTGTGTGAATGAGGTCCAGACGTTGAACGGACATCTTGCACCCCTCAATCGGTTCATCAGCTGGTCCACGGACAAGTGCATGCCATTCTTTCAAGCCTTGAAGAAGAATAGAGCCGTATTCTGCTGGAACGAGGAATGCGAGATATCTTTCTAAGGATTGAAGAGGTACCTAGCCTCACCGCCCCTACTGTTAAAATCTTCCTCGGGAGAGACGTTATTTCTCTTTCACAGTCTCAGAGTCAGCGGTGAGCGCGACCCTAGTTCGGGAAAATGTGGATATCCAGAAGCCAGTGTATTATGCCAGTACTCCATGAACGGTCCCGAGACTAGATACCAAAAGTTAGAAAAGCTGATGCTTGCATTCTTCATCATCTCGAGGAAGCTCAAGTACTATTTCTAGACCTTCCCGATCACAGTTCTTAATGAGCACCCTGAGAAGCGTCGTGGAAACCCAGAAGCAACCGGGAGGATTTCAAAGTGGACCTCAGAACTGAGATCCTACGGACTCAGATATGAGTCAAGGACAGCGATCAAAGGCTAGGTCTTTGCTGAGTTTATTACTGACTTCACCCCGGGGCCGCAGAGCATGCTGAGCAGCTAGAAGGGTGAATCTTGAATGTGGATGGAGCTTCAAACAGTAAGGGGGTAGGCATCGGGATTGCCCTCACGACTCCTGAAGGATCCATCATCAAACACGCCTTCACCCTCGGCTTCCATGCATCCAACAACGAAGCCGAGTATAAGGCTGTCCTGGCTGGGCTCCGAGCTATTATCACTTTCGGGGTCACGGGACTCGAAGTTCAGTATAACTCCCCGCTGATAGTCAACTAAGTTATCGGGGAACACGTTGCAAGAGATTCTCGGGTGGCTAAGTACCTACAACTCGTCCTCAAATTGAAGTCTAAGGTTTCCCGATGCGACTTCAGGTGGGTCCCCAGATTCGAAAACAATCACGCCGACTCGCTCGCCAACCTAGTGGCAGCCACAGAGTTTTAGTTCAGGCGTGAAATTTTCGTCGAGCACATCGCCATCCAAGCGTACATCAACCAACCAGAGTGATCTTGTGCCTCGACACCTCACCGGGGTGGAGGGACCCCATCATTGCCTACCTGAAGGACGGAACACTCCCCGACGACAAGGCAGAGGCACGAAAGCCACCTGGCCTCCAGGTACACACTCCTCGGGGTTCCCTATATAAGAAATCCTATTCCAGCCTCCACCCCGACCCGTATCTGAGATGTCTTGGGCCAGACGTAACTCGAAGAGTGACGCAGGAAATCCATGACGGCGACTGTGGGAACCACGCGGGAGGATGCTCCCTCGCCTACAAAGTCATCAATTAAGGGTACTATTGGCCCTAGGTGTTCAATGTCACCAAGGATTATGCGAAAAGGTGCCCGTAATGTCAACGCTTTGCTTCGGCGTTAAATAGCCCGAGTATCGACCTCCGCACCTTACGCAACCCTTGACCCTTCATGCAATGGGGATTGGACATGGTCGGGCCGCTTCCCCGAGCACAACCCTAGTTACGATTCCTCCTGGTAGTCACCGACTACTTCATCAAATGGGTCGAGACAATCACTTTTTGAAGTCACCGAGCAATAGATTGTCAAGTTCTTTTGGTAGAACATAGTATGCCGCTTCGGGCTCCCCCACGCCATTACCTCTGATAACATAACGAATTTCGCCAGCAAGCAAATGGCGAGTTTCTATGACAAATATGAAATCACATATCGATTCTCCTCGCTCTATTACCTCAAGGCAACAACCAGGGCAAATCAGCAACCACACTATCATCAATAACTTGTGCAAAATTCTGGGCAAAGTTAAAGGCAAATGGGCGAAGAAACTCTCCGGAGTGCTCTGAGTTTACAGGACCACCAAACGTGTCCCGAGGCAAAACCCTGTTCTCGCTGGCATACTGAACGTAAGTGATCATCCCAGTCAACATCAGCATGCTGACACTCCGTGGAAGGGGTGGTCCAAGACCAGAACGACACCCTACTCCACCTGATGCTGGATCACTCAGAGGTAAGGCGACAACAAGCCTAAATCCGCATTGCGGCCTATCAACAACAAATCTAAGCCGCACACCACAAGTGGGTGAAATCTTAGGAATCCCAAGTTGGAGACATGGTCCTGAAGCGCGTAATTCAGAGCATGCGACAGAGGGACAAAGGAAATTTGGGACCCAACTGGGAGGCCCCTACATCATCGTCGCTCGGGGAGGCAAGTGGTCATACACCTTGGCCGATCAGGATGGGAACCAACTCAATAAGCAATGGAATTCTTTTCACTTGAAGCTGTATTATGTGTAAGTCATATTACGTTCAATGAAAAGATCATTTTTTCTGCTATCTCAATTTGTTCCATCCAACTCTCGTATCTGACTCGAGCTAGGGGTGAGCATCGGTCGGTTTTAGTTCGGTTTTTGCTAATTTTTACAAAACTGAATCGATTTAGTAACCGAACCGAATCGACTCGGTTCGGTTTTTCGGTTTTTTTCGGTTAGGCCAATATATTGCCATCATTTCTTGCATTTTTAATCACCATTATATTATCATCTTTTAATATTCAGTGTTCTAAAAATCGGTTTCATTATTCGTGCGGTCCAACACTGAATAATGATTAATCGGATTAATCGAGGATTAATCGTTTTGAATATTTTAATATATTTAATTATATTTATACACAATTACATATGAATATATACAGTTAATTGTTGAAAATACCTAAATATTATACAAGATAATATCTAGATGTGAAGTTAGAAATCATGATATGTTGAACAACAAGACAATATAAATAAATAGTAAAAAAGAAGAAGTAAGAGAACTTATCTCGTCACATTAGTAATCTAAGATTTCAAATTTTGCAACATAAATATAAATCAAAGAACTTACCTGTAAAATAAGATAAATAAAAAAATAGTCAATTTATCAATCAAAATAATGAGCTTTAAAGAATAATGGAGAAAGATTGCTAAATAAGTTAATTTAAAAATAATAAAACATAAGTATCACTTTATGCAAAATATACAATAATAAAATATCATAATTCATAATTCATTTACTGTTTAATAAATAATAGTTCATCTACTATTTAACAAAAGATCATTATTAAATCATCAACATCACAACATAAACTACTTAGCGATCCAACACACACAAAGTGATAAGTTTTTCAATAAAATATATGAAATGCCTAAATGATTAATCGGGAATTAATCGGATTAATCGGGGATTAATCGGATTAATCGGGCATTAATCGGGGATTAATCGTTTTGGATCCGATTAATCGCCCGAGCGCATAATCAGAGCGATTAATGTAATATTAAGCGGGCTGCCACTGAATAGGATTAATCGGCCGATTAATCCGATTTTTAGAACAGTGTTAATATTCTAATCTCAAATATCCATTACCCAAATTAGAAACAAGAAAAGACCTTAAACTTAATGTGAATTGAAAATTTTATATTCTAAAACTTTTACATTGTATTTGAGCTCTTATATTAAAGCTTATATAATTATTACTGACTTTTAATGATAATAATGAAAAAACTATATTAATATAAATATTATTCTCAATTGTGATGGTGTACTTAACATAGCTTTTACATATTCAACATAAAAAAGATGGTATTACTAAAAGTAATGAGATAAGTTTCCACTAGTTTTTATTATGAACTATATGATTCACTAAATTGAATTTGAGCAGGGTAATATATAGTTGAGAGATTCAGTTCGGTTCCGTCGGGTTCGGGTTTTGGAACACAAAATCGAAACCCGACTGAATTAGTGTGGTTCGGTTCGGGTTCGGATTTCGTTTTTTGATCGGTTATTTCGGTTATAACCGAAGTCTGCTCACTCCTACTCCTACCTCGAGCATCGCGCACATTTATCAACCGCCTATATGGGTCTTCACCCTGACGATAACCCTTTGGGGGCTTCCTGAAAGACGGAGGCCCGTCCACGTTGGATGCTCGAAGCCAGCCTATAATGGGATATATCCTGATGGCCGCCCGAGCAGGGCAACCACCTATATGGGTCTTCACCTTGACGGCGACCCTTCGGGGCTTCCTGAAAGACGGAGGCTTGCTCACATTGGATGCTCGGAGCCAGCTTATAATGGAGATGGCTGTCCGAGCAGGTCAACTGCTTATATGGGTCTTCACCCTGACGGCGACCCTTCGGGGGGCTTCCTGAAAAACGGAGGCTCTGGCCCGCCCATGTTAGATGCTCGGAGCCAACCTATAATGGGATGTACCCTGACGACCCTTCGGAGGGCTTCCTAAAAGACTGAGGCTTGCTCACGTTGTATGCTCGAAGCCAGCCTATAATGAGATATACCCTGATGGTTGTCCGAGCAGGTCAACCGCCTATATGGGTCTTCACTCTAACGGCGACCCCTGGGGGGGGGTCTTCTGGAGGATCAAGGTCCGACCATATTAACCGCTCGAAGTCAGCCTACACTAGGACTCATTCCGAAGGTCCCCTGAGCGAGCCAACAGTCCACCTAGGACCAACATGTCAACACAAGCTCGAAGCCGGGAGGTTCCCCCACCCAGACAAACACTTGCAGGTACCATCAGGGAACCGTTCGGGAATCATTTCAAACGATTCGGAGCCAGAACGGATCCGCGAGCAGGCGCAATGAGTCAAATCTCAAAACAAGAAAAGATCTAAACAACACGTTAAAAATTCTTTACTTTATTATGAAAATTTTTGATTACATCAATCTAAGTACAAAATGTGAATACATCTAGCAAGAGTGATACAAGTTCTGATTTTGCATGAATGCGTTCTTCCTGAGAGAAAAAGTGGAGGTGCTCATTGTCACGCCCCCAGTTGCGTTCTGGTGATGACTCCTAAGCAAATAATCCACCAGGGTCGGATGAGCGACGATACCGAGAACTTTCAGGAAGGCGCCGGCAGGGAGACCTCGCTCGAAAGGCAGGAGGATACTGATGCCAAGATTGTAACTCTAGAGCGGAGACAGACAAGGAGGCGGCACCCCCATAAGAGCACAGACGATCGGTCCCTGATACTAGAGTCGGCGTCGAATGCCCTTATGCTCCCTACTTTATGTTTGCTGTAAGTAAAGAACAGGGGGTCAAGCCCCAACTTTTGCCCAGTCTGCTCTGGACAGAGGCTAGACTGTAGACCAAGTAGAAGATAGGTCATTCCCTGTCCATCCTGGCAGCTGGGCCTCGTCACAAGAACCGTACCTATTTGATGAGCCCATCACAAAACCGAAACTCCTTGACAAGCGAACTCCTGAACATCAAGAGTGCAATAGCCATCACCATCCTCTCCCTCTCCTTCCTCCATCGAACGAAGAACGAAGGAGACATCGTCACCCGCAGAACATTGCAAGATTTTTGCAGTAAGGAACTCTCAAGAAGCAACTCAAACCTCTCCTGATATTTTCACCATATTTATAGAGAAAAAGAAGCCCAAGCGTCAACCGCTAGAATTCTAATCCAAAGAAGACGAAGAGCCACTCAATCAACGGTATACACATGTCCCGATGGTTCAGATCGAAACAACTGCATCGGATATGTTGCACCCTCCTCGAACGCCGCGACTCCTCGAAAAGGGGCAGCTAATTGACCAATGTTGAAAAAGATGTGACGAACATTTAAGGCTCTGCCAGCATGTAGAGCAACATACGCCACTGCAAGACGAAACTTAAAACGACAACAATCGACACGTGTCCAAACCCAGATTTCTATTTGCTCCTTTCTCGATCAGAGTCCTCGGGAACTTATAGCCCCCGAGGGAAGTTCTCGACCTCTTCTAAAGAGAAGGGAGCAGAGGAGGCATCTGTAGTGGTCACTTTCTGACCAGCTTGAGATCGTGACACGTGTCTATCTAGCTTTCAAGGGATGCGTTGACGCGTGGTCACTTTCAGAACATCTAATTCAGAGTCTTCGCCCAATTTGAGTTTCAAACGGGTCAGATAATTAGAAGAAGAGATAAATCCGGTTAGGGGATCTCTATTTTAAAGCCCATTCATCATCCAAACGAGACAATTACTTATCGGGGACAATTTATCCTTATCTACAGTAAGGCACGGACCTCCAGATAGAGATGGACTCTCACCTATTTTGACTCGAACCAGGATGTTCAGCTTAATCGCCATCAAAATAGGAACTTAAGTGTTCAAATCGAGCATGACTCCCTAGCCTTATTTGTTTGATATGACCTGTATAAATAATAGATCCCTCTCAACGTGGAGAGGGATGATCATCATCATTTGAATCCAAAAACCCGAGCACACCAAAGAGACCCAATTGTAATTACCATTGTTATAGTGGAATTCTCTTCTCTCTCTCTCTCTCCGTGGTTTTTCCCTTACAGGTTTTCCACGTAAGTTCTGTGTGTTTGCTATTGCTTTCTGTAATTTGATTATACCCACTCCATTATTTTGGTGCGTGGATTAATTTCTTAGGAATTTACCCACACAAGCAAGCAAGCAGTTAAGAGTTCATTTCCAACTAACATTATTTCAGTTCCTTTTTGCATACATCAAGTAGTTTCAGTTTAAATAGGGTTGTAGAATTTTTTTAACCAATCGGTAGGGTGCTAGGTAAGGAACCAAAGGAAAAGAACGAGTCAAATAGATCTCATAATCATACCATACACTTGAGTACACGTAAATAGTAACATCTCTTGTTGCTTTGTCAGTTTTGTCTTGTTGACAGGATGGAATTACGTTTCTGAATCTTCTTATATCTAGATATTTCAGTTTTGATCTCCTTAAGTGTATCTAACTACAGGATTCATCCCCCCCCCGCCCCCCCCCCCCCCCCCCCCCCCCCCCCCCCCCCCCCCCCCCGGAACCATGTTCTCTGTCAGTAACATTTGAATTTTAGTTTGTTGCCATATGCTGTAAGTTGCTGTGGGAATTAAAATTTGATTTCTCAACTTTACATCAATCCTTTTTATCTAACTGGTATCACTTTGGTGAAATTTTTGATTGATATCCATCAGACATCTTCCGTTTTGTATTCATTTTTTTCATCAGGAACTTTATCTTCAGCATTTGCTGATCCATGTGCCCGATCCGGCGTAACTCTCTTTTGGTTCATGTATCCTACCCCAAATACTTGGGACAAATGGCTTAGTTGTTGTTGTCGTTGTTGTAGTATTTGTTGCATACATTAAGCATACACCATATCTGAATTTAACTTTCGGTTTTAGTATTCTTACTTTTGAGTTGTCACTCTGGTTATCATATCTTATTGAAAAGTAAATACTGATATTACTGCAGGCGGATCCTAATCTTGATGTTCGTGGTAGAATGATAAATGCTGGCATCATGATTATCGACAAGCATGGCAAAGAATGTTCCTTTGCTGTTTCCGATATTTGAAAGTTACTTGAATAAAAAGGTATTTTTGTTAGATATTTCCAATGGATATTCAAATTCCTTTTAACGGAACCAGGATGTCTCTAATTGTTTTGAGTTTCTTTTTTTTTCCCCTTCTTTTTTTAGAAAGGAATTTAAGTGAATGCTAGACATCTAGCTTTGTTACATTTTGTATTCATATTTCTCAATATAGCCTGATGGTGGTATTCCTTCTGTAACATATAGGCATCGGATGAACAACAATATGACCTAGTTAGAGAGGGTGTTGTTATATTCACTGGTGCTCTTGCGAAACATCTAGCAAAGGTTTGGCCTGATATTTCATTTGAGTGATTGAACTGTCATTGCTTTTTTTTTTTTTCCTGCTTATCTTGTAAAGTTTTATATTTGAGACAGGATGATCCAAAGGTTCATACTGTTGTTGAGAAGCTCTTGGATGTTTTAAACACACCTTCAGAAGCTGTGCAACGTGCTGTCTCAGACTGCTTATCTCCGTTGATGGTTTCAAAACATGTAACTCATTTTCATTTCTTGTAAATTGCATTGAGAATGTATTATGGCTTTTCTTCTTAAGTCTTTTGAGTTGCATTGTCCATGATGATGCAGTAGATACCATTGGTATCTATTAATATCATTTTGATGGACACCTGAACAGTGTCTTATCCATGTTGATGTGGTGGGAACAGGAAGATGGTCAGGCTCTTGTTTCCAGGCTTTTGGACAGGCTGATGAAGAGTGATAAATACGGGGAGCGTCGGGGAGCGGCTTTTGGACTTGCTGGGGTTGTCAAGGGATTTAGAATATCTTGCCTGAAGAAATATGGTATTGTGGTTGCATTACGGGAAGCTCTAGAGGACAGGTTAATAACTATTGACAACATTGCTGTTTGTTCTTCCTTCATCTGTTAGAATGGATTACACAGTGCTTTGTTGTTGGTTAAATGCAGTTCAATCATCTTACGAGCATTTTATCTATCTTTTATATGATTTTATTTGCATGCTGAATGGAGTTCCTTCCTTTCTTAAATTTTTTTGAATTTATTGAAAGCAGGAATACTTCTGTGAAACATCCAAGACATCTTCATGCATTTCATTCCTCATTGTACTTACTAAATGACATATTTGGCCATTTTGATGAATGAAATATTGATAAATTGTAATTGTTTGGTTAAAACTTGAAGTCCCTCTGTTATCAAAGTCCAGCACAGCTTGAGGCTTGAAATTATTTGAAACTACAGGGAAGATGTCACGCCCCAACATCTAAAGTAGTCAAATCTCAGGGTGTGGCTTGGTACTGCGATCATTAAAAATCCATGACATATATTCCTTCAATTGAATTTTCATAGAATCAAGATCATAAATAGAGTTATGGCTTCACATGTACTCAACAATGATACATCAGTAATTATTTCTAATATTTGTATTGGTTCAAAAAGCCTACATAATTCTGCTTGTACTGATATATCAACATATATGCCTAGTAATTCATATGGTTTTAGGATCTATCAACCCCAACTCCAAAATAATTATGATATTATCACTCACTAGTAGTTCATAGTCCTTACACATCACGAAAATCCAACTACATAATCAGTTCAAACCTTACATCATACCATCTCACGGTCCCAGTCTATACACACACCATACATATGTCAAGATATATATTTAGCCCTACTTAGGGCGACATAAATCTAGCGTTTGTCTCCCAAAAAAGTTGCACGGTCCACATGCCAACCAATTTTGGAAACATAAATGGTGGTGCTTGGGGTGAGTCACTACTCAGTAGGAGCCCATTCCATCTAAAGGGTCTAGGTGAAAAAAGGCATAATTATATGAGGTAGTTGTACCTCAGCCGCCAGCTGAGAGACTCTCTCTGCAGTCCTAAAAAATTTCAGATATTCTTAGGCTAATTAGCATTGTGACCATGGTCGCAGTCCTCACAAAAATACTGCGACCATGGTAGCAGTCCTTACAAAAAATACTGCAACAGTCCTTACAAAAAACTGTGACCATGGTAGCGCTGCAACCATGATCTGTGGCTGAGATTCAACGTCGCCGCCAGCTGAGAGAGTCTCAGCTGGCGCCTGAGTTACAACTCTAATTATATACACACACACATACATAGAGAGAGATACTTGTGCCCGAATCCTTTCCACTCTAATATCAACATCCGACATTCAAATACAAGATCCACTCCGTTGAAGTAGATCTATATTATCTCAAGTAACTAAAAATAAAAAAATCAAGTGTTTTGAATACTTTTTGCCCATCCATCAAGCGGCGCAAAATGGACGGCCAAAAGTAGTGAGTTGGTTAGCTCTATATCTCTAGACATATGAATTCTCGATCCGGCCATTTAATCATGATTTAAACATTTAAAAACCCCTACAAACCAATTTGTGTTGGGTTTCAAATGTTCTACACCGTTAAACTAACCAACTCACTATTTAGGTCGTCCGTTTTTCCCCTACTTGATGCATGGGCAAAAAGTATTTAAAAGACTTGATTTTTTGCTTTATAGATACTTGAAATAATATAAATCAACTTCAACGAAATGGATCTTATACAATGTTCTAAAAAACGGTTTCAGTCGCGCGCAGTCCTGGAGCGCATAATGCTTAAACGGTTTAAACGGTGATTAAACGGATCACACATTTTATTATTATTTTAATATATAATAATATTAAAATAGTTAAAACATGCAAATATGAATTCTATAGACTCTCAAAAAAGCATAAAAGATATATCAAACATAACTAAAAAAATTAAATTGCTAGTACTAACAGAACTTAAAAAGTAATAATGTCAATCAGTTCAAAGTACATCAATGTGCCACCTCCAACAACTATAGTTAAAAAAATGTTTTCTAAATGAATAAATATATGTATTTCTTTCAAAAAGCAACATACCTCCAACAACTTTAGTCAACTGCTAAATGTAATTGCAAGTAATGTACAACTCTATCCTTTTCACGCTTGAGGTACTCCTCAGCCTATTAAAAAAAATAAAGACCATTGGTAAGAACCTGAGTAAAATACGTGCACGCGAGGTAGAGAGAGCTGACCAAGGGGAGGTCGCCGTCTATGCAAGTGGAGGTCGCTATCGACACTTTGCTGCTGAACAAAGAGCTGATCGTATGTGGAGATTTTTGTCGACAGAGAGGGAGGTCGTTGTGGGAGGATCAACCGCAAGGGGAAGTCATCGTCGTCATAGGACTATCAATGTTTTGTGAACTTTCCCATCGTCGTCAAGCTTCGGAAACCCTAATTCCTCAGGGGGGTCATCGTCACTGTAAGCTTCGGGAGCTTCATATAAAATTAAGGCTTCGGGAGCTTCATCGTCTCGTCGCCGTGAGCATCGAGAGCTTCCTCGTGAGATTTGGGAGCCGCATGAGGATCGAGGATGCGGATAAATTTAGGGCTCGCGAGCCCTAATTCTCCAACACACGACAATTTATATTCTCATTTATTGGATCGGGTTTAATTCAGTTAGCTTAATGGGTACGAAATTCGAACCCATTTAGAAAATTATTGAATAACATTTCAACATACGCTTATTAATCACCGATTAGATGCTTAATCGTCGCTTAAGCGAATTAATCGTCTGGCTAAGTAATTCGACTGCTTTCTTCAAGTTCTGTTCGCTTTAAGGCCGAAAACGTTAATCGGCCGCTTAAAACTTTTTTTTAGAACACTGATCTTGTATTCGGATGATGTATGGTTGTATTTGTGTGGGAAGGATTCGAGCTCGAATCCTTTCGAAACTACACAAGTCTATCTTTGTCTCTCTCTCTATATATATATCAACTACACAAGTGTTTTGAATACTTGCTGCCCATGCATCAAGTAGGAAAAAACAGACGACCTAAATAGTGGATTGGTTAGTTTAACGGTGTAGAACATTTTAAACCTAACAAAAATTGGTTTGTAGGTGTTTTTAAATGTTTAGATCATAATCAAATGGCCGGATCGAGAATTTGTATGTCTAAAGACATAATCTATCCAACTCACTACTTTCGGCCGTCCATTTTGTGTTGTCTGATGGATAGGCAAAAAGTATTCAAAACACTTGATTTTTGATTTATAGATACTTGAAATAATATTGATCAACTTTAATGTAGTGGATCTTGTATTCGAATGTTGGAGGGTTATATTTGAAGTTGGAAGGATTCGGGCTCAAATCCTTTTGGAAGGGCACAAGTCTCTCTCTCTATATATATATATATATATATCGAGTTATAAGAAAACTATTTAAATAAGAACATATAAAATATACAGGTTGATGTGCAAAGGAATCTTAAATTTTCTTCTTTTGATAAATTCCATAACATAAAAAACAGATATACTAATAAATCTATAAGATGCCAATAATAAAATTACACAGAAGCATGTAGATCTTTTGGGACATACATGTAACAGGCAAAGACAATCAATTACAATACATTATGAACAGTTTATTATTTTTATGTCAGCGAATACCAATTGCCACCTGTAATAGATGCATCCCATACTACGCCTATTACACATGTCAATCAGGGTTCTAAGTTATTGAAACTGATCGGTTGGAGACATTGTCCATACTTTAGGTAGGTCTCGTACATAACCGGGACCATGGCCCAGACTCCTGGCACTGAATCAGGCCCTACCGCAAGGTAGTTAAGGACATGTATAACAGGAACAAGAACAGGACGGGGTGCCAGTCACCCCCCGGGAACCCTGTGGTGGACCCTCTTTCGGTTGCGCAACCTATATCTTAGGTCCACCCAAAATACAAACACTGTCTCCTCCATCAATCACTCCAATCCCAGTATAAGTTGTTTAATATCAGGTTATTTAGATTATTAAGATTATTTAATGTGCATGTTATTTAGATTACTGGGATAACTCGGTGATAGCCACGGTAACGACGTTAACATGTGTAATCAGGATACCGTTATAATAGAAAATATAATGTCAGTGAACAGGATACCAGTATAACATGACATGTAACAAGTATAACATGAGGGTGTTATTACCGTATACAATATTTTTTCAGCAATTATGGTAACATGGACAATATACTTATCAGGTAAATGTCAAGTATAATCAGTCAAGTTCTTCAGGTAAATCGTGATATTTAGAATAAGTACTGACATGCTGGCATGAATAGAATAATCCGGGCAAAATATTTAATCAACTCAGATCCTCAAATCATCGATATATCCAAGTCCTAATATATAAATATGTACTCGTCTATATCCAACCAATCATCACCAACCAATCTTAATTAAGACCATCATACACTCTCACTTCCATTAAGTTCAAACACAAGATCTAGAAATCTAAGTAACTAGTCAATTATGCATATATATGCCACCATGTCAGATCAACCCAATTTATGCCTACTCCTCAATCAATATGGAATTTAAGAGCCTCTACGTCTGATAATCAACATCAACAAGGCATCAATACTCAACGGTATAATTAGGGGTAAAATAGGGAATACCCACAACTACGGATCCAACTACATCAATCTCATCAGAACACTGATCAAAATCCTCTGAAACGAATACTAATTCTCATGTCAATCAATTCTAACTCTAACTACGTCCATATCAGTCCAAGTATCAGAAGATCAGTCTTTTAATAAGGTAACTTCATATATAATACAGTCTCAGAATACAATGAATCCTCATCTAACTTATCATCAAGTACATGAATATCAAGTCTTATAAGTACTCCACATAAAATATGAATTTTTAATCTCAATCACGAGCCAATCAACCTCACAATTTATATTCTAAGATTTATCACAACTAAATCTGAATCCGAAATGGTTACACATGAAATGACACAAGTCCCATATCACAATACTAAGATCCAACCATATACATATGATGCTTAATATCAATAAGGCAACACCAAGATCTACCAAGTACTCCAAATACCACTAAACATATAAGAAACTAATACCTGACAATCTAGCCCTCATCGACTCACCAATCAATCAACATGTAATTATTGTGCAAGTTTCAATTCACCAATAATTGTCCAATAAATACTACACATGAATGATGCTATCTGTCCTCAAATATGAACTAGCTCAGTCAATCTATAGATCGAAATAAGTCACAGTCCATGGTAATACTACAACTGGTCCTGAGCCAATAACGTCAAACAACTAACACATGAAATATACTGAACGACACTCAAGTAAGCTATATAATCAAGTGAACTCTCACTGGTACCTCATGAATGATACGGATAATCATGCTGATATAATAAGGCTGATGGTCACATATATATATTTCTGACAATAGTGAATGAGAAAAAAATACTCACAGATATCATCTCAGAAAATTTATTTATAACAAAATAAAATCATTTGTCACAAAATTCTGGCTTAACTGAAGGAGGAAAGGAACATTCACCTGAACTCGAACCCAAGTCCAAAGCACTGAAATCATAAGGCCATGATAAATCTACATGGTTCTTTTCAATAGAAATTGTTAGATTTTTAAAAGGATGTTCTACTTGGGAGTTATAAGGGGTTTTAATCTTGATTAATTAGTTTGGGGGTTACGAATATGATCCTCTGGGTCTAATGAATTTAGTAGGTTTAGTTTAAACCATTTTCTAATTTTTGTTAGATTTTTAATAGGCTTTAAACCATAAAAATACTTAACGAGTCTGAATTTACCATTAAGGAAAACTGAAATTAAAGGGGGTAATCTGATTTAATTTATGTTGCTATTAGTTTAAAATTTTTATCATAGAAAGTAGAAGTATTGTAGACTATTATTTATATTTTTCTCCATTTTTTGATATTTTTAACTAATTATTTTAAAAATGCAATTCTCCTTTCTTTCTTTCTTCTTTCTTTCTTCTTTCTTTCTTTTTCTTTTTTTATACACATGTCTAGAGCCCAGGTTAGGCCGGACCAGGCCAGGCCCAGACCTGGTCCAAAAAATCTTTTTTTTGGGGGTAGCAGCACAGGGCCTAGCCCTGTGCTGTACGGCCCAGCAGGGCCTGGTTGCCCTGCCCAGGCCCGGCCAGGGCCTGCCTAGGTCAAGCCTTGTTCGACTAGCCTAGAACTACAGATTTTTTTTTAAAAATCCTTTGTTAAAATTTGAAAAAAATATGTAATTTAAAATATGAGTTGGTATATTCTCACATGTATTTTAGTTGGATTTATGGTTGGTTTTGATGTATAAAAATTCATGAAGTCATGGTATAGACATGATTTTTAATAAACTAATTATATTAAATAAATTGTGAAAAGATAGATTACTTACTTGGATTTGATCTCCCCCATCATGTTCCTCAGTTTCTACACTTCAAGATCCCTTTTGTTCATGCTCCGCTTGAGGAGAAAAGAAAGAAGGAGATGGGGGAGAGGTGGGTCATGGTTTTTCTTTGGAGGTAGAAAAAGAAGTAGTTTAGGATTTTTATAGATTATTAGGGATTTTAAAATATCAAAATTTCAGTTGGGTTCAAACTGCTTGACTTAGTAGTTTATGATGGAATTAATTAAGGTTATGATTTTGAAAATAAGATTTGGATTTGTGTAAGTTGGGATAGATATGATTTTTGTTAGGATTTAGATTAGGATTAGTTAAGATTTATGAAAAGATTTTGGATTAGGATTAGGTTTTTGATGTAATACTGACCTGGATCGCAATCACCTTCAAATCGTAACTGAATTTTAAAATTTAAAGCAGGATAAAATTTCGGGTTTCCACCCTTTATGCGGGCTTTTCACCCAAAATTTAAGAGCAGATAAACTCAAGTATTAAACCGGATAATTTGAGAAAATTTTTAATCATCTAATAATTTCAATGAAATAGTCTAGGGGGTTTATATAGGCTTTACAAAAGAGGACTATCGAGAAATAACCGATGTGACACTAAACGTTCACAAAAAAACTACTACAGAAAATAAAGCTAAAACGATAGAACATCTACTACAAATAAATCTGAAATAAAACCAATCTAAAGCTAAAGAACTGCATTGCGTTGATTCCTGAAATATACTCGATCGAATCGGCCCCTAAGCGGCATGATGTCCTCATCAATTCCCCCCGGGTAGAAAGGACTCGACCCCGTCGAGCGTGGGGGACAAAACTGCTACTGGCTCTGATAGCGCTCCAGTCGATCGGGATCAAGATACCGGAGCTCTCCCTCGGTAATCCAAGAATTTTCTGAATCAGGTTTTCCTTTTCACTTAATGAGATAACGGCATGTCCCTCCGTCTTTAGTAGAGATAATCTGATCATCCAAAATAGAATCTATATTTTCTATTGTATAGGACAATTTAGGGGGAAGTGGAGGTAGTAGGGGCTCTCAGAAAGAAGGTCTTGACTTGACTCATTCATGAATGGGTCAGAAGGGGTATCAAAGGTATCTCTATATAGAACCAAGTCCTCAACATTAAAAGTGCAACTGATGCCAAAGTCCGGTGGGAGATCCACCACATAAGCATTTGAATTGATTTTCTTGAGAGTCTTGAAAAGCTCTGCGCTTCGTGCGTGTAATTTCTTCACGGTTCCCGGAGGGAACTGCTTGGGTCTCATGCGGACCATCACATAATCTCCAACATTAAAAATTCTTAATCGGCGATGTAGATCTGCAGATGCTTTATAATCAGCATTATTTTTCATTATCTTTTCTCTGATCTCCTCATGTAGTGCACGTATATGAGATCAAATGTTGATACCCTAAAATGATGATGAGCCATGGGAATTAAGTCAACTGGTTGCCTTGGTTTAAAACCATATACTATTTCAAAAGGACTAAGACCCGTAGGCCTATTGACAGATCCATTATATGTAAATTCCGCCATAGGGAAAATGAGATCCCAAGTTTTCAAATTTTTCCCAACTAGAACCTAAGGAGATTTCCTAGAGTTATGTTTACTATCTCGGTTTGGCCATCTATCTGCGGATGAAAGGCTGTTGAGAATTTCAGTTTGGCGCCCATCTTGTGCCAAAGTGTTTTCTAGAAGTAGCTAACAAACTTAACGTCCTTATCAGACACTATGGTTTTAGGTATCTCATGCAACTTGATGACATTATCAAAGAACAAGACGGCTACTCGAGATGCATCTGAGGTCTTGGAACACGAGATAAAGTGAGCCATTTTCGAGAATCGATCGACTACTACTAGGATAGAGTCGTGCCTTTTCTGAGTTTTTGATAATCCTAGTATGAAATCTAGGCTCACGTCTTTTCATGGGCAATTGGGTACCGGAAGAGGAGTGTAAGGCACGGCAATCTGCTTTGTTGCTTGACCAGTTGGCACGTGCGACATTGGCTAACTATCTTAGCGACATCTCTTTTCAAACTTGGCCAGTGGAGTCAGTGTTCAACAGCCTTAATTGTCTTGTTCTGACCGAAATGTTCCGCCAGACCTCCAGCATGTACTTCCTAAGAGAGAAAATTCCTGAGGGACGTGTGCGGAATACATAGCTTACGGAATCTGAATAGATAACCATCTTGTAGGAGAAAATCGTACATTTCACGAACAGGTTCGTCTCGTAACGTGACATAAATTTTTCCAAAGTTGGGACATGAGTCACACTCCTTCAACCTCTCGAATCCAATCACTTCTGTGCTCATAGTTACCAAAGTCATGACACGTCGGCTTAGCGCATCAGCGACCTTATTCTCAACGTCTGCCTTGTGTTTGAGAACAAATGTGTAATCATGCAGGAACTCCACCTATTTACTATGTCTCGCATTCAGTCTCTTCTAGGAGTTGAGGTACCTTAGCGCTTCATGATCTGAATACAACATAAATTCCTGCGGTAACAGATAATGCCTCCAGTAGCGCAAAGCCTGTATAACCGCATAAAATTTCGTATCATATGTGGAGTATCGTTGTCGGGCATCATTTAGTTTTTCGCTAAAATAAGCAACGGGGTGGCTTCCCTGACTCAGTACACCACCTATTGCCAGTCCCGATGCATCACATGTAACTTCAAATGCCTTCGAAAAGTCAGGAAGACGCATTACAGGAGCTTCTGTCATCCTCCTCTTAATTTCAGCGAAAGTCTTGGAGGCGGCAGGAGTCCATTGAAACCCCCTCGCTCTTTAAACAGTCGGTTATAGGTGTCATAATAGCACTAAAATTCTTTATGAACCGACGGTAGAAAGTGGTTAACCCGTGAAAGCTCCTGACTTCCCTAATCGATCGGGGTTGTGGCCACTCTGTTATAGCCTTCACCTTCTCAGGGTCCATGGAAACCCCCTCGGATGAAACCACAAATTCTAGGAAGATAACCCTGTCTATACAGAAAGCACATTTTTTTAGATTCGCATAAAACTTCTCAATCTGAAGTGTGTAGAGGACTTGCCTCAGATGGCCCACATGTTGCTCCTGAGTTTGGCTGTAGATCAGTATATCATCAAAATATACCACTACGAATTTACCGATAAACGGTCGAAACAATTGAGTCATCACTCTCATAAAGGTGCTAGGAGCATTTAGACCGTCCAAAGGGCATAACCAACCATTCATACAACCCGTCTTTAGTTTTAAGTGCGGTTTTTCATTCGTCCCTTGGTCGGATTCTAATTTGGTGGTACCCGCTCTTAAGATCAATTTTGGAGAAGACTGTGGCACCTGACATCAGATCCAGCATATCATCAAGACGGGGAATGGGGAAGAGGTACTTGACGATAATCTTATTGATTGCGCGGCTATCCACACACATACGTCATGTATCATCCTTCTTTGGCGTCAAAAGTGTGGGAACTGCACATGGGTTCAAGCTCTCTTTGATGAACCCCTTATCAAGTAACTCTTTTACTTACCGTTGTAACTCCACATGTTCAATTGGGTTTATTTTATAGTGCGGCAGGTTCGGTAAAGTTGCTCCTGGGACTAAAGTCAATAGCATATTGAATGTCTCGTAGTGGGGGCAGCTCACCTGGAAGATCTTGGGAGAGGGTTTCGGAAAACTCCTCCAGAATTGATTTAATGTGCTCAGGAATCTGCTCCTCCCTATTTCGATCAACCTCTCGAGCCACGAGTGCATAACAAGTAGAACCCTCATGCAAGTTTTTTTCAATTTGATCGTGGCCAATCAAATTCATTTCCATCTTACCTTTGCCCTTATCACCCTTTTTTCAGGATTTAGGACATCCACTTTGGCTTTCCTTTTGTCAATCTTCTTTCTCGAGTTGGCGGTTTCGGTTGATTCGGCATAATTTTCACTGGACGAACGAATATTGGTTGGTACATCCATATATGGTCACGTCTAAGTCGAATAACTAAGGTCGATCCAAAATGATATGACCAACATCCATGGGGAGTATGTCACACCACACATTATTTGTGTATGTGAAAAACTGGATGGGAATTTGACATCTCTCCTGAACATTTATGGATGTAGCGTCGATCCATGTGACCTTGTGGGGTTTGGATGCTCACCGGTCTCATCCCTAAGGCGATGAACTAACTTTGACGCAACAACGTTGATGCAACTGCCACTGTCCACTATTACCTTGCAGTTCTTGTTAATTTTTGTGTAAGTTTGAAATATGACAGTCCTTCTCCAGTAGTTGAGTGGTTCAGGCTGGGTTAAAGTGTACCTAACCACTCCTAATTGGGTGCGACCTACACTAGAAAGCAGGCTCGTCATTTTCACAGTTTTGATGCACCCATTGAATCATGCTCTTCGATAGAGGCATCTGAGTCATCATCTTGTTGGTGCACAACCACTTCATCATCCTCTCCTTCTATATCTTCAATGGGAATTTCTACGAAGAGGGTTTTAGTTTGATTCGGGCACTGGCTGGCAAGGTGCCTATACCCTTGACATCTGTAGCATTGGGTCCTTGCGTTGACTTTTTCTAGTTCACTAACCGCTCTCCTTTCGGATGTGATGGGCTTTGCACCAGAAGGACCTGCTGGTTTGACGCTAGAGGAACTGGAGGCAGGTTTGCTTGGGGTAGAAAGAGGTCGGCTAAAGCTTGGCTTGCCAGTAGTGGCGGTTTTAGAGTTATCCCTAAAATCATTTCGGTTAAAATAGGATCCTTTAGACTCATCTAAGTCGGTGACTAGCTGATATGCTTGTTGTAGAGTCGTGATGCCTCGAGCGAGGAGCTCTTGGTGATGATTATCCATAAGACCGGATCTAAACCTAGATAGGGTCTGTTCGAGAGACTCTAACTCGATAGCTCCACACCGATTCAAATATTCATCAAATTTAGCAATGTAATCAGTGGTTGACTTGTTTCCCTGAGTCCATCAATTCCACTTGTCTAGTAATTGTTGACTGAATGACGGTGGAGCATACTTCAACATAAGTTTCTCTTTCATGCCTTCCCAAGTGTCCACTAGGTCTTCCCTTCTGTATTTCATCATCTTCTCAAGGTTTTCCCAATATTGTCTAGCTTGTCCCATTAGT
Organism: Agave tequilana; assembly: GCA_038442645.1. Classification (NCBI taxonomy): domain Eukaryota; kingdom Viridiplantae; phylum Streptophyta; class Magnoliopsida; order Asparagales; family Asparagaceae; genus Agave; species Agave tequilana. Next base: position 66,020 of record JAVJIF010011266.1, read on the forward strand.
TTCATCACGGCCAATCGAATCTTTCTTGATTCAGACATGTCATGCCAACGAAAATATCGGTCCATAGCCAACTGCCAATCTATATAAACATGAGGGTCCAAGCGCCCGTCAAAGGAAGGATCATTGACTTTAACGCTGTTGATATACTGGGCATCAACGTCAGCTGTATAGTAGGGTTGAACTTGCTCACGCCTGGGAGACCTACTGCCGTTTCGAGAATTTTCCTCCTCTGTAGTTCTCCGTGGTTCTCCTCTGATTGGGTTCCAGCCTACCAATTCGGGTTGCTAGATCCCTACAATTGATATCAACCTGATCCCTAACTTCTTGTAGTTGTCGATCCAACTTTTCTATCTTGTTAAGGATTGTGTTAAGTGTATCATGAATGTTAGGGTCCATTGGTGCCGAAGTTTCTCCTACGGAATAAGTTCTACCACTTCTAGTGGGCATGCAAGATCCTAACTGACCCTAAATGCAAGTTGTCTTAAGAATGATATGTATGTTATGCAGGAGGAGTCAAAGATTAGAGTGATGAAAGATAATACCAATTTTAAGCTATGTAGATTAACACGTGATTAAGAAAATATAATGTAGAGACAGTGATAAAACATGTACTGACACAGTTAATTCAAGATAAATCAAGTGATCACGAATTCAAATTAATTTAGTTACACAATTAATATTAAGTCAGGTTACCACTTAAGGTCAAAATCACGACTCTCTATTTAGTGGACAACAGTCAATAAATTCTACCTTGCGACAGATTGAAAATGTTAACTATTTCAATTAATTGGAAAGAATAACTGAACAAAATATTCAAAGTTACCTGGGAGGCGACCGTAGCTCAAACCTGAATGTGTCTGCTGTAGGCGCGTATTACTGGTCGTCATGAACTCACTGCTTCAAAAACGGCTCGATTTGGATTTGAAACGAGCTCTGAACGGCCTTCCGAAGAACTGTTGTGTTTCTGGACTGAGTCAGAATTGGGCTGGCTCACTGAATTGACTCAGTGAGCTGACTTAATAGGTCGAACCAAACCCAGTCTGGTTCAGCTTGGTCGAACCCGGTCTGGCTCCCTTGGAACTTGATTTGGTTTTGTTAGAAGCGGATCGGGTTTGGATCGGGTTGGTGGACACGACCCGAGACCAAAGCCCAATTGGCTAATGGGCTAATTGGCCGGGTCGGGTTCAGTACAATGTTCACCTTAAAACCAAACCCAGCTCACCCTTCCCTTCCTCCTTCGCTCAGCTAGGGCTTGCAAGCCACTCGCGTTGGCGGCACTTGATGACGACGAAGACAGTGACGGTGGCGAGAGATGGTGAAGCACAGTGGCGACGACCGGATCAGATGAGATAGTGGCGGCAAGAGGCAAAGAGGAGTTCTCCGTTCTGCTTGACGCGACAGTGGTATGATGGCGTCGATCTGGGGAGATGTCGTAGTCATTGGACTCTGGCGAAGATGGGAGAGACCCGACAGGGCTACGGTGGAGTTGGTGGCCCTTGGTGATGCTGGCGAGGAGCGAAAAAGCTCCTATCAGAATGGATCTACTCTGTTGACGAAGAATCGAGCTTCTGGAAGCTCCGACGAGCTTATGGGGAGGACAACGTGGATCTGGAAACACCGGTGAAGCTTCTAGAAGCGCTGGTGAGGCTTTGCTGAAGGCGGTGAAGCTTCGACAGGTTCTGGCGACGGCGGTGGATGTCAGGGGTGGAATCGGTTGGTCGTTTGACGGAGGTGATGGCGGCGGCGATGTGATGGTGAGATGTGGTGAAGTTGAAGAAGGGAAATGGAAGATGGTGGCGGCAGAATTTGGAGGGAGATGAACAAAGTTGAAGACGATTGAACAATGTGGATTTTGAATTAACTGGGATTTTCGAATAGATTTTCTACAGTGTAATTTTTTTTTGAATCGAGATTAGGGTTTGTAACAGAAATGGAAGGAAAAAAGTTTTGAAAGGGATTGAAACCAGATGCTCTGATACAAAAATGATGTAATACTGACATGGATTGCAATCACCTTCAAATCGTAACCGAATTTTAAAATTCAAAGCAGCATAAAATTTCGGGTTTTCACCCCTTACGCGGGCTTCTCACCTAAAATTCGAGAGCAGATATACTCAAGAATTAAACCGGATAATTTGAGGAAAATTTTAATCATCTAATAATTCCAATGAAATAGTCTAGGGGGCTTTATATAGGCTTTACAAAAGACGACTACCGAGAAATAACCGATGTACTAAACGTCCACAAAAGAACACCTACTACAGAAAATAAAGTTAAAACGAAAGAACATCTACTACAAATAAATCTGAAACAAAACAAATCTAAAGCCAAAGAACTTCATTGCGTCGCTTCTTGAAGTATACTCGATCGAATCGGCCCCTAAGTGGCATGATGTCCTCATCAGTTTTGGGTTATAGATTATTGGGTTGGTGGGTTTCGGGTTTAAATAAATAGGTATGGGAAAAAATCAAGGAGGAAAAAATAATAATTCAGGCAATAATATTAATAAAAACAATAATGATAAATAATAACAATTAATCATGTAATAAAATAAATAAATAATAATAATTAAAGATACTAATAATAATACTCTAGTGATAATAATTTATAACAATAATACCAATAAATAATAATTATATTAAAAACAATAATAGTTAACAATACTACTAATAATAATTAAAATAACCATAACAATAACAATAATAATTATAATAATAATGAAATACTCATTACTAAGAATAACAAATAATGATAAAATAACCAGTAAAATAATATAAATACTTAAAAAAATAAAAATACAGTATCTTAGATTAGGGATATTACAATAACTAGGGGTCATGTTGATGTAATACAGCCTGAACCGCAATCACCTTCAAATAGGAATAGGGTTTAAATTTGGAATTTAATAAACATGATAGAATTTTGAGTTTCCACCCCTTGCACGGGCTTCGCACTCAAAACTCAAGAGTAAGAAAACTCGAGAATTGAACTAGAATATTTGAGGCACGAATTTTTTTTACACTGTTGCCAAAATCAAGAAAATCCATTCGAAAATCTCAATTAATTTGAAATCCTCACCATTCATCTCCTCAAAATTCCCCAGCTCCTCTTCAGGTCGTCTCCTTCCCTCGTCTTCACCACCAGATCCTCGCCGCCGCGCCCCCTCCGATCATCAACCCCATTGTCAAACACCCACCGCCTCCACCTTCTTCATCCACCCATCATCCCATTATCATCGGCACCAATACTCCATCAACATCCTTCCCCTCCTTCCTCCCCAAGCCCGACGACAAGCCCCACGTATCTCAGCTCATCACCACCAGTCTCAAGGCCAGATCTGGATCCGCCATCAACCAGCGCAAGATCACCACCGCTGACAAAGCTTCCCAAGACGAATCAGATCTGTCAACCTCGCCGGCGCTTTCAGGGCTTTGCCGACACTCCCAAGTCGCGTCGTCTCCTCCCATAGGCTCGTCGGAGCCTCCAGATCCTCGACGTCGTCGTCAACGGAGCGGATCCAGCTTCGATCAGAGCCAATTGCCCTTGTCAGAGCCCATAGAGTCTCTAGGGCTTCACCTCCGACCGATTCTCCTCGTCCCTCGCCGCGGCATCAACTCCGCCTACAGCACAGCCACGAAACCTCGAAGCCAAGACATCACCGAGGTCCCTGCTGTCGTGATCTCGCCGTCCCGCCCCAGACCTCGTCGGACCTTCCCCGTGGTTGCCGAACTTACGGTGGTGCCCAGTGATGCCTCTTCCAGTCAGACTTTGCTTGGGTGAGAACGAAGTGCCCTAATTGGGCCTGGTCGACTCGATCAATATTTGAGGTGATCAAATCCAGTCGGATCAATTGAACCCGACCCGATTCGCTTGCGAGAACCCGACCCATGCCTGCTAACGTCACAACTAACGTCATCACCGAGTTAACTCAGAGAGTCGACTCAGTGACTCAGCCCATTGTGTTTTGACTCAGTTCAGAAGCAACTCAGCGCTTTCGAAGTTTGTTTAGAGCTCGTTTCAAATCCCAATTTGGTCATTTTTGAGGCAGCAGGTTCGTCACGTCCAATACTATGTGCCTACAACAATCAGGTACAGGTTTGAGCTTCGGTCGCCTCCCAGGTAATTTTTAAAGATTATGTTCAGTTATTTCTATCATTTCATTGAGATAATTAGTTCTTTCAATCGTCGCAAGGTAGAACCTATTGATTGTTGCCCACTAAAAGTGATTTGTGTGATTCTGGCCTTGAGTGGTAACCTAACTTGATATTAATTGTGCAACTAAATTAATTTGAATTTGCGATCACTTGATCTGATTTGGAATTGACTGTGTTAGCACGTCTATTTCGTCACTGTATCTACATTACATTTTCTTAATCACGTGTTAATCTTCATAGCTTAGAGTTGGTTTTATTTATCATTGATCTAATCTCTAACTCCTGCATAGAGTACATTTCACTTTAGGATAGTTTGCATTTAGGGTTAGGTAAGAACTTGCATGCCTAATAGAAGTGGTAGAACTTTTTCTGTAGGAGAAACTTCTGCACCAATGGACCTTAACTTTTAGGATAAACTTAACACAATCATTGATAAGATTAAAAAAAGAACCAATAACTATAAGAAGTTAGAGACCAAGTTGATGTCAATTGTAGGAATCTAGTAACTCGACTTGATAGGCTAGAAACCAATCGTTGGAGAGCCACAGAGGAGAACAATTCGCGAAATGGTATTGGATCACCCAGGCGAGAGAGAGCTCAACCCTACAATACAGCTGACGATGATGCCCAGTATATCAAAAGCGTTAAAGTCGATGCTCCTTCCTTTGGCGGGCGCTTGAATCTTCAAGTTTATATAGACTGGCAGTTGGTCATGGATCGCTACTTTCGTTGGCATGATATGTTTGAGTCTAAGAAAATTCAATTTGCCGTGATGAAACTAACGGGACAAGCTGGACAATGAATAATTAAAATTTTTTCGGTTAAATTCTCTTGAGGGTGCTCTTGAGTATTGGGGTTTAAAGCCTGTGACGCAAGGGGTACGAAGCCTGCTCAAGGGGTGCGAAACCCAACATTTATTCGGTTTTTTTCTCTAAATCCTAAGCTCTTTTCTATTTCTTCTTTCAAAACCCTATTTCTGCAATTTTTTAGTTCGAAGGTGATTGTGATCCTCCCGTTTTACATCACATGTATTATGCTTTTGTTGTTTGACTGCACATAATTCTGTCCTAGTTTGCTAAATAAATTTGGGTTTCTACAATTACTGAACTGATAAGAACTCCCTTTCCACATTCCACAGTCAGTTTCACAGAGTTCCCAGTTGCATTAGGTATAACTTTCTTTTTATTGTATTTCAGCAGACTAATGGAACTGTTGGATGTGATTTATTTTTTGATTGTGTTTTCTTTTGTCTTTAGCTTTTATAGAGAATTGGTTTAACCTTTCAACATCATATGGTATATCATTAAAAGCTGTCTTCCATGTGATGATTATCACTTCTCCATTTCTTTAGGAATTCTGCAAAATCACGTGAAGGAGCTTTGCTTGGATTTGAATGCCTCTGTGAGAAGCTTGGCAGATTGTTTGAACCGTAAGAGTATTCTCCAATAGAATAAATCCTTTACTATATGAATATATTCACCTTTTTCTGATTATAATCTGTTTCTAGATATGTGATTCAAATGTTACCATTGCTTTTGGTTGCTTTCTCTGATCAAGTTCTTGCTGTCCGTGAGGCTGCCGAATGTGCTGCTCGTGCAATGATGTCACAACTTACTGGTCATGGTGTAAAACTTGTCCTACCCTCACTTCTCAAGGTATCATTTTTAATTATCTTTTTTTTTTCCTGATAATTTTGTTTTTTCATGGAACTTCTCGGGCATTGGGTTGGTGAGCCGTCTTTTTTTCATTTCCATTTCATGATTTTTTTTTTTCAATTTCTCTTGAGTTCTTAGTTACATATTCACCAGTTGTATCTCATTACACTTTTCTTTGATTTTTGCGTGTGTAAATGTCCTTATGAATGTTTGTGAATTTATTTCGGTGGATCCATCAGGACATATTTGATTTTAACAATACAATCTGCAGCTCTAGACATGTTTCGTAAACTATCTTTAACTAGGGTTTTTGGTTTTTGTTATTTACTTATTACATATAACATCCTTTGAGCATACATGAGAAAATATTGGTGGACAATGCTCAAAATGTTATAATGCTATTTGGCCCCAAAAAGTTTAGTAATAAACAATGGAGGTTTTCATTTCTACTTTCTAGTTGGGACCTTCAAACAAAATTGTTGGAATTGTCAAGATCCTCTCTAGTTTGTTGCTACCTTGTTTGGAATTTGTCATACGCTCGTAAAGGGGTGATGTCCTATTGGCTTGCAAGAAGTTGGCCATTTCCTTCTTTCTCTTAGAGCATCTCTGACTTTGAACCATAGTATGAAACATCGGCCGATCCCAAGACCAATTGGTCGATTCGTATTGGAATCGGCCATGCCGGGGATGAAATCAGGCTGCAGAAATCGGAGTCAGCTGAAACATCTTGGAATCACGTCACAGAAATAAGAATTAGCTGATTTCTGACGAGTCTTCTTGCCATTGTTGTTGACCGTAAATTTGAAGGAAAAGAAAGAGAGAGGATCGAGGAGAGGGAAGAGGAGAGGAGAAGATTGCACGCTAAGGAGATCTCGCTTTAGAAAGGTTTGGTAGCGGATCTTGCGTGTGAGAGTGAGTCCGCGATGCCCGTCCCGATTGTTGTCATCAAGAAAATTAAATAATTAATTTTAGGAAAAGTTAGTAAATGGTTAAAAATGCTTGCCATGAGAGTATAATTAACTACAATCTAATTAATTTGTTAGATTAATTGTTTAAACTGGGAATTTGTTAGAAAAAAGGCTTGAAATTTAGTTACAAAATCATTTCTATGAATATAATTAACTAATAAATTTTAGGAAATGATAGAAAATGGTTAGAAAATGATTGCCACAATTACATTTATCTTGAATATAATTAGTTTGTTAGATTATTGTTTACAATTATATTGTTAGAAATAGGTTATTTGTTAAAAAAATTGTGATTATTTGTCAGAAATAAATTAGCTTTTTCCAAATATGATTGAAATTTCATCAATTATTCTAAAAATATATGTCAAAATGCTTCTAATTATCAATATACTTTTTTACAGTTTTTTATTTATTTATTTATTTTTACCAATTCTGATTTCACTGAGCTGGTTCAGCCAACTTGGCCTATTCTGATACTAATAACTGTCGGCCGATATTGATTCCGAGACCTTGCTTTGAACCATTCCGTATAGCTGGTCCAGTTCCAGTGGAAAATGGTTTGGATGATGAAATGATGTATTGTAGCAAATGCCGCATGTCATCTTGGTTAGGAGCGTGTAAATTGATTGGCGGGGATTGACTCAGTATAAGATTGTGAGGAATATTCCTCTATTTCATTGTCTTGGTGGTTTTTTGGAATTTACAGGTGTATAGCCAACTGGGAACTCTTCAATAGTCAGCCATTATGGTTTTCCCTATAGATATGTATAAATAAAAAGGTGACAATAGAGTGTACAAGAACTTGCAAACTAGGAGTCTGGATAATTAAATCCTTTTGGTTAGCTTCTCTCTTTCGCTCTCTGTTTTTACTCTTGGGTATGGTCAGATCTGTTTCCTAGTAATAGCCACGTTTCTTTTCTTAGGTGCAATTTTTTTCACCAGAGTTATTTGAAAGTTGATTTTATTTTAAAACAGATGCGACGTAGTAGTTGTTTTGTATAAACAATATGCATGGTTTATATATTTCATAGCCATAGTTTAGGAGACTTGAGAGAATCAGTTTCTGGCTGTCCTATAGTCAATTGTGATTCAGTTTCTGCAATTTAAGTCCTAAATTAGATTTGATTTGAAATTTAAGTAACCACACGCACACACGTGCGCGCAGAGAGAGAGAGAGAGAGAGAGAGAGAGAGAGAGAGAGAGATGCTGTGTTGCAGCAGTTGCATCGAGAACGCACCAATGAGACATCAGAAAATAGTATTGTCATGTGAAGGCAACATTGTCGCATTTTATGCATTGATAACATAAGCCCTTGAACAATCCAAGGGAAATTTAGCATGCTTTATTAAGTAAAACATATGTAAAGTTAGTTCTGAGATTGCTTAGTGGCTTGGGTATATTTAACTGTTGCTCTCGGGGTATGTGACTGCAAACCTGGATTGGGGCTTTTCCAGTCATGAGGACCTTTTCAAATCCAACAGTGGTCGTCTTTCTAGAGGGAATAAGTGAACCAGCCCTCTAGAAGTTGCTCTGATGAGGTAACTTCGCTGATACTGACACAGTGCTACCCGTCCTCCATGACTCTGCAGACCAGGAGAAAAGGATCCTGCTCATTGCGGCAGATAAGGTGAAAAAGGAAAGAATAAGGGGATGCACAAGCTTTTATTTTGGAGTGCAAGTATATTTAGGAATATCCAGCTCTCAGATGCGTAATAGGAAAGAATAAGGGCATGCACAGGCTTTTATTTAAAATTTACGATTGATGCTCTTTAAAAATATCCAGGTCTTTGATTCATTTAAGTATGACCATAATCATTTACAGAGGCTGGTTCAGGCATTGTGATGGAAATCTAGTTTTGTTTCTCTTTCTATTTATTACTTGCACTTTCAGACATGAGGTATGAAATATTGAAACAATGGATGTGGTTCTTTTGCTCCACACAGTACACCTTATCTAGAAAGGTTCATTCCATTGCTTATAATATGGAATTTCACAGGGACTAGAGGACAAAGCGTGGAGAACTAAGCAAAGTAGTGTGCAGCTGCTTGGTGCTATGGCTTACTGTGCCCCTCAACAATTATCTCAATGCCTGCCTAAGATTGTTCCAAAATTAACTGAGGTTTTTATCTGATCCTTATTGCTTTAGCCGCTGGCAGTGATTTGCAAAAAGTTTTGGTGATGTTTCATGATAAATTCTATCTATCCAGGTTCTCACGGACACACATCCCAAAGTCCAATCAGCAGGGCAAACAGCACTTCAGCAGGTGATATTTGTCTTCTTTAAAGTCCTATGAGTGCTATGTTGTATCCGTTCCAAGTCTTAATGCATGCTGTGTTCATCAGGTCGGGAGCGTCATTAAAAATCCTGAAATATCTGCTCTTGTCCCCACCCTGTTGTTGGGTCTCACTGACCCTAATGAGTATACAAAGCACTCTCTTGACATCCTTCTTCAAGTGAGCTTTCAACATATATTCCTTAAGACTATTCATTAACTTTTATTCCTTTTGATCTTACTTTCTGATGTTGCATCTGCAGACAACTTTTATCAACTCAATTGATGCACCATCTTTGGCGCTGTTAGTGCCTATCATACATAGAGGGTTAAGGGAGAGAAGTGCAGATACAAAGAAGAAAGCAGCTCAAATAGTTGGAAATATGTGTTCTTTAGTTACTGAACCAAAGGATATGATCCCATATATTGGGTTATTAATTCCTGAAGTCAAGAAGGTTCACTTCCTCCCATTTCTTAGTGTTATATATATTTTCTTCTTGGGCTCATGGCTGCTAGTTAATGAAACAGGTCCTTGTAGATCCTATACCAGAAGTTCGTTCTGTTGCAGCCAGGGCACTTGGGTCTCTTATCAGAGGAATGGGAGAAGAAAACTTCCCAGATCTTGTTTCATGGTTGATGGACACGCTCAAATCTGATACAAGTAATGTAGAGCGATCCGGCGCTGCCCAAGGACTGAGTGAGGTGAAGATGTCTTTTTATTTTATTTTACTTCTGGTATCAACTTTTTGCAATATATTGTTACTTTTTTGTTTGCTTGTTTTAAGACCATTACCTGCCCTATCAAATTGTTATCTTTGCTCCTGGTAATAGTTTATACATCTCTATAAAGTTATTGTTTATGGTTACAGGCTCCACTTCTATAATAGCCTTGGTGTGTTTTTTTATTTTATGATACTTCTGGAATATGGATAAACTCCTTTTTTTTCTTTTTTTTTAAATTTCTGATTTAGTTTTCAGATTTCTTACATCATGAGCCACACACGCTACCAAGAAGAAGAATGTTGATTATAAGAGTGTGAAGATAATTGATCATGATATTGGGTGTGCCAACCTATCATGCCTATGCCCCAATCTTGATTGATCTTACCATGAAATGTGGCTTACCATGTTTGCTCAAGGATGATTGGGGAATTTAGTAGTCATTTACACACGTGCTGCAGAAATAATTACTACAGAAACCATTGTTGCTGAAGCTTCATTTGTTTTTTGTGACTACTGGAAATGAGATTTTGCATAATAAAAGTCAAAGAACTATTGGAGTTAATGTCCCACGGAATCAGTGGTACTGACTGTTTCGATCCCTTGTGTGTTTGATATGTGCCATTCAGAATTTCAACACATAACAGTATTGCCGTAAGATGCATGTTGCAGTTAATTATAAGAGAAGTCAAAGTCTTACCTTGCATCAAAGTAATGGTCTTATAAGTTCTATTAAGGTTAAACTTGCAGAAATTACCTGCAAATCTCATTCATATCGTAGGTAAGCTACTTTGTGTTGAATTTAACTAAATACGCTACCATCATTTCTTTCCCTTTTCACTTTTTTAACTTTTATCTGTGTACTATTTAGAATTCCATTATATAAGTCTGACGTGTTATTTGTGCAATGTTTACACCCTTTACATTGCATGACATGATCTTGCTCCAGTTGCCAATTGTAGCTCTAGCATTTTAATATTATAATGTTCAGTTAACTTTGTAAAATTCAGGTCTCATTTTGCTGGCAGCATACTGCATTTATAATAGGTACGCTTGCAAGGAAGTTATAATAGGCAATCTAGAAGTTATTGGTCTACTTGATTAGTCATTGAGTTGATAGGTTATACATCCATACATGATTGGTTGGTCTTCTTTCTAGGTCTTTTGTTATCCTTAAACCCTGTGTTAGTTTATGAAAATTGCGGATGGACAAGGTCGGTCTATACTCTATATTGCACTCAAATGGGGGTGGCTAAGGAGCAGGACTTCATACTGTGGATTTTGTTGTGGAAGAGGAGCAGGACCATTTAAGACTTGTTTTTGTCGTCAGATATTAATACATTTGAGGAATCAAGAATACTATTATTGTTTTGTAGCTGGAAGTTAATAATTAGATTGAAATGTTGCAGAAATAGAAGTTGACATAAATTGCCTATCTAAGGTTATTTGAAAAGACAACTTGTCAGTCACTTGAAAGTTCATCAATGAGATGTGCCTTTATTTTAATAATTCTTTGCATTTTAGGTTTGACAGTTTAATAACATTGTTAAGAGTATCGGTCTCCAGGTTTTAGCTGCACTTGGAAAAGATTACTTTGAACGTGTCCTCCCTGACATTATCCGGAACTGTTCTCATCAGAGAGCATCTGTTCGTGATGGCCATTTGACACTTTTCAAGGTGTATATTAACACATTTAACTTCTTTATCTTCTTCATCTATATAGATGTCATTTATGTAAATATGATCTTATTGTGCAGTACCTGCCTAGATCTTTGGGTGTCATGTTCCAGAATTATTTGCAACTTGTTCTTCCTGCTATTTTAGATGGTGAGTTTTAACTGTGATTCTCTGGTCTTCTGTTTTTTTAGATTCTAATCCACAATAATACTTTCTAGGGCTCGCTGATGAAAATGAATCTGTACGTGATGCTGCTCTTAGTGCTGGTCATGTCTTTGTCGAGCATTATGCAACAACGTTAGTGGCTCAAAGATCCTGTATGTCTCAGTTTCCGATTATTTTGTTTTTATGATTACTGACAAGTGCCTCCTGTTATAATTTGAACATCAAACTAGGTCTTTACCCCTGTTGCTTCCTGCTGTTGAGGATGGCATTTTTAATGACAATTGGCGTATTCGGCAGAGTTCTGTTGAACTTTTGGGGACCTCCTTTTCAAGGTATCCTTTTCGTTTTTCCAACTTGTTAAATTTAGAATGTGGAAATTTGTATCTTCAAATGACATGTCACTTTTAGGTTGCTGGAACTTCTGGAAAAGCAATTCTCGAGGGTGATAGTGATGATGAGGGTGCGAGTACAGAGGCTCAAGGTCGTGCTATTATTGAAGTATTAGGCAGGGAGAAGCGCAATGAAGTTCTTGCTGCGGTGTATATGGTTCGGACTGATGTCAGCTTATCTGTGCGGCAGGTAATGATGTCCTCTCTACTCATTGTAACGCAGAATGTCTTCTCTACTTGTCATATTTTCATCCAAGCTATGATTTTTTTTATCGTGATGTTTATCCCAGTTCCAAGGTATGATGCTAATCTGTTTTCCCAAATGTTGTTTTATCAGGCTGCTTTGCATGTATGGAAGACCATTGTAGCGAATACACCAAAGACTCTTAAAGAAATAATGCCAGTCTTAATGAACACACTCATATCATCTTTAGCTTCATCGTCCTCGGAAAGAAGACAGGTTTGCCTCTTTTTTCTGCTTCTCTTTCATCATAGAAGCTTTATGTGATATGATTAAGTTGTTAAGCTCTATCATTAATTTTCCCACTCTTCCTTAGGTTGCTGGTAGGGCTCTTGGCGAGCTTGTTAGAAAACTGGGTGAAAGAGTTTTACCTTCAATAATCCCAATTCTATCTGAGGGACTGAGAAACCCCGATACTAGCAGAAGACAAGTGAGTCTTTTTATTTATGTCTTAGCCTGATCTTCATTAAATTTTAATCCGTGTTAAGCTTTGTTGTTGGAATATGCGATGTTGGGTTTGTAGGTCATTCACCTTGTAGTTTAACTTCTTTTTTATTTACTGAGGAAAAAGTAATGCACTCTATCGTGTTACATACGCCTTCAGTTTGTCCTCATATTTATCATATTGTTGTTGTATGTTTGATTTTCAAGTATCATCCTTTTACTTGTTATCCAGGGTGACTCTACCTTTATTTGTTTATTTTCATGATCGTCGCAGGGTGTTTGCATTGGCCTGAGTGAAGTCATGGCAAGTGCTGGTAAACACCAGTTAATTAATTTCATGGATGAGCTTATCCCTACAATTCGTACAGCTCTATGTGATAGGTGTGCTCTTTACCTCAAGTTCTTTGTTAGTTGTTTTAGTAGGTAAGCCCGGAAATTGTTTGATGTTGTTCTACATGTATAAAGTAATGTTTGCCTCCTGTCAACAGCTCTTCAGAGGTCCGTGAATCTGCAGGCTTAGCATTTAGTACTCTTTATAAGGTAAACTAATTATATCTACTTATGAAGTGAAGTGCCTCCTAGGAACATCAAATATTATTTTGAAATGAACTTATGATGCAGAGTGCTGGAATGCAAGCGATTGATGAAATTGTACCAACATTGCTGAGTTCATTAGAAGATGATGAAACCTCTGATACTGCGCTCGATGGGCTTAAGCAAATTTTAAGGTTTTTATTTTTCTCTAACAAGGGAATGATGATTTGCTGTTATTATTTGTCGTATTTCTTGAACTTGATAATTGCTGATGGTGTTGCCTTGCTAATTTTAGTGTCAGGACATCAGCTGTCTTGCCCCATATCTTGCCCAAACTGGTCCATCTTCCACTTTCGTAAGTGCCTTTCCTTTTTCTAATTATAACATTTTTATTATTAGCAGTAGCATAAAATTATTTATAACCCACCTATCTGCATCCAGTGCCTTTAACGCCCATGCCCTAGGAGCTTTGGCAGAGGTTGCTGGACCTGGTCTAAATTCTCATGTTGGAACAGTTCTTCCTCCCTTATTGGTTGCCATGAGTGATGATGATGTGGTAAGCTGTCTTTACTCTTTTAATCTCTGGATGCTTCAGCATTCATTTCATATCATTTTGATAACTATTGAACATGCTTTGTTGGCATCCCTGTATGGGAACGTACATATAATTGACATTGTTTTTCCCCTTATTTCCTTTTTCTGTGCCCTTGCTATCTGTACCTGGTTGGCTGACTGGGTTCTTGTCTACTTCTAGATCCTAGTTGTGATATTCTGGTATGAGTGTATGCTCTAACATTGCTCCTTTTCATTTGCCTATACTTGTTTTTGATGATTTTTCGTCCATTCCTGATAATGTGTCATCTTATGTGGTGATGATCATGGGAGGAGGAGCCTACTCTTATTGATCCTAGGCTTATTTAGGTTTTTCATTAGCATAATCGTCCACCCTGCAGCTTATAATTGCTCTTTTACTGGGATGTTAGCGGGTGCTTATTAACGGCCTATTATTGTTCTCTTTCATGCTTGGGTTTTCCCCCACAATTTTTTTGTTTGTTTGTTTTTTCTGCAAGTACTATTCAAATGAAGTATACATTATTGATTGCTGTGTATCTCTGGAGTGGTGTTTCTTAAATTTAAGGATGTAAGACATTTGCTGATTAGAAACAGCATTTATCCTTTTGAATGATAAACTTAGCATCTCTTGTATGGGCAACTTATATTACGAGGTCTTATCTTAAATTGTTGAATGTTAGGATGTGCAACATTCCGCAAAGAAGGCTGCAGAAACTGTGGTTCTGGTTATTGATGAGGAGGGTATTGACTCCTTGATTTCAGAGCTTCTAAAAGGAGTTTCAGATAATCAGGTTTCTACTTTCAGAAATTCATTCTTGTACTTTAAACTTTTGTCTCTGGCAAGATAGTAATTTAACCGATCACCATTTTTTGAACAGGCTTTGATGAGAAGAGGTTCTGCCTACCTGATAGGGTACTTTTTTAAAAACAGCAAACTGTATTTGGTAGATGAAGCTCCCAACATGATCTCTACGCTGATCACGTTATTAAGTGACTCTGATCCTGCTACTGTCACGGTATGTCTAGGGAGTTACAGTATGTTGTTCGTTACATGAGTCATATACTTATATTTTTACTCAACAGGCTGCTTGGGAAGCTTTAGGTAGGGTTGTAGCGTCTGTACCGAAAGAAGTTCTGTCTTCTTATATCAAACTAGTCCGTGATGCTGTTTCGACAGCCAGAGATAAAGAGCGAAGAAAAAGAAAGGTATGTCAATGTAGTTAACTGTCTAGATTGCATAGTTGTCCCTTTTTTCTCCTAAGATTTGGATTGTGTCTGAATGGTGTGGTCAATCTATATTTCAGGGAGGACCTATTCTTATACCTGGATTCTGTCTTCCAAAGGCTCTCCAGCCATTACTGCCAGTTTTTCTTCAGGTAATGCACTCTTAATATTTTGTTATAGTTTCAAAGTCTTTATACATCATTGTTACTTGAACAAACAAGTTTACAGAGCAGGATATATGGGTCATGAAGGATGTGAGGTTCTTCAATTGGCGGTCTAAACCGTAAACTTGTTTAGTGGGATGAATAATTTATAATGCTCTCATATCAATACAATTGCTCATATCAATACAATTGCGCTAGTACAACATGATTTTGGGAATTGATGAGTGTATTAAGCTACTTTGACTAATTCCTGATTTGGGGTAATCCAACTATTGCACTTATCATTTATACTTGTAACTTAGTTGGGCAAAGTAAAAATTATATTTTCTAATGAATGTTTGTTGTGTGTTTCTTTTTTTTCTTTTTTTCTCTATATTCATTCAGATAGTTTTTGCATAAACTACTGTTCTTTATGCTTGCAGTGAAAGTTAATAGTTGGCAGTTTAATCTAGGTTTTCTTTTATCTCATGTAGACTTGTGTGTTTATTTGTTATGGATTTATGCACAGATGTTTATGTCAGGCTCGCCCTTATTTAAGTTAATAGATTGTGCTGCACTTTATTTGATTTATTATGTCTTGCTTCTAAAGCTAGTATGGTATTAGATTTCATCAACAACTTTTGGCCCAGATCCTGCATGGTCTTTTTATTCGATGTTGGTTCTTTATGGAGTGATCTCTTTAACTTTCTTGTTATAATCCATATTGTGCAGAACTTTTATCTTGTCTAAGCATCAAGTAGTGGTGAACTTTGGGAGAAATCAATAATTTATTGTGATTTAGGAAAATTTGTCCTCTGGCTCTTTGCTAGCTCCTAAATTATGAATCTATGATGAATCCATATATTTCTTTAACTGACAGACATATCCCCTTATGGATTATAGAAGTACAATAGGCTTGTCATTAATTTCACGTTGGCCTCCGATTTTGTGATTTTGAGCGTTAGTTTTCCTATCCATTCATATTTGGTGGGAACCTCTCTTTGTTGATTATGTTCTCATCAGATTAATACACACACACATGGGGTGAGGCTTTGTTACTCCGAGGGCAAACTCTAGTATGCCTACCTATAAAATATATGTTTGTGCAATAAAATTAGACGATCTATTCCATTAATCTTAACTACATATTTTGGAAGTTCTATATACAATTCATTTTTAAGGTCATTTACCTATGTTCTAAGTTACAAAATAAATAGTTTTCTGATGATCAGAAACCATTCATTTTGCAACCACTTGATGCATGAGCATTCGGTCTTCAGAGCGTATGATTTTTTGTTTATAGACATTTTTAGAACATTTAGATGAAGATATAGATCATCTAAATTCTTTGCATATTATACACTTTGATAGGCAGGCATAAGTTAGTTATGCCCTGGGAGTGTGTGTGTGTGTGTGTGTGTGTCTAAAGAGAGAGAGGGAAGATTTTTCCGCACTTGCAAATTGATCCAACCTCTAAAACATGTGCGCAACTTCTTGAGTTGGGTGCAAATCATGCTCCATGGTCTAAATATATTTGTGCAGGCACGGCTAAAACTGTCATGAGCCAATGCGTTAAAGCCGTAGTGTTATTCTTGACATCCAATTTTTTCTCTGGTTAATGTTACTTTAAAAATTGTCAAGTTTAGGTTTTTATAGTACCATAAATACTATATAAGATTAGAGTCTAGGTTAAGTGAAAAGAGAACTGTCCATTTACCATGTTGTCTATCTCTTTACGACTAGTCTCAAGTCCAAATAGAGGAGGATGTCCAATTGTAAAGTCGACTGTATTAATAAAGAAACTTTGTTCTATCCCCGTTAATTGAATACATGACATGGTTCTCATGTGCTCATCTCTCAACAGTAGATATCGAGCTTTAGATTTCAAAGAATTTAGAATTGCGAAGAGGATGTATGCAGTGTAATTTGATTTAACTACCATAAGAGATTAGGGAATAGTTAATATTAAGGGCCAAGAGATGCCTAATAGAGATTATATTTAGTTGGGACCCATCATCAACTATGAGGTGGATTATTAGGATGTTTCCATAGAATCAAAGAAGGATAGTCAACTGAAGGGTGCTTTCAAATTACTATGCAATCTTAAAATCCCATGAGATTGTTAGGATGTACGAAATCAACATGTTCATAATAAGTGCTTATTTGGTGAGATTATTAGAATGTTTTCATGAAATCGAAGTATCATGCAACCTTAAATCCCATGGGTTTGGAGGAACTTTCATAATAAATAAACTAAGAAATCAGCACGTTAAAATAAGTAACTCATTATTTCTATAAAGGATATGATAGTGGATAACCATTTGAGATGGTCCAGACATTAGCATTGAAGAACAATGAGTATGATAATCAGGAGTGATAGGATCATAGTTGAATGAGCTGCTAGGACTAATGTTAGGCCACGGAAAGTGTATAATTCAATATTTGCTAACTAATAGACACTAAATCGGCTTATTAAAGCTATGATATGTAGAGCACTTCTCCTGACCAAGAATTGTTGCGTTATACATGGCTAGACAGGACACATGTGTCCGTCACTTACAAATATGTACTGTTCACCTCAAATTATGTAAAAGATTATATTATGCCTTCATTTGGCAAAAGATAGTTGTTTTTTGTAGATCACTTTAGTCTGTTAGATTTGTGTACTCATGTTTGGATTCTAGAGAATTTTCATGTCCTGCACCCTGTGTCAGTAGGACACTAGTATCTTTGCCTATAATCATCATATAAAGTTGAAAGAAAAAGGGTTCTTGTGGCTCTATTCCTTGGAGTAAGTATAAATTTTCATGTAACTTGTGCATTTCAACCACAGTTTAACAAAAGTAGCTCACTGATATGGGTCAATGCGGCTTAGCAATTATTCAGATTTGTAGTTAGTCAGTCTTAACAGCGGAACCTGACTCCATATGAGGCATTGCCGGATTAATTTTGTGGTCAAAGGAGAAGAGATGCAAAGGTGAAAGTGAGGAAAGAAGAAAAATAAAGAAGAGAGCAGAATGAACTTAGAAACAACTTGGAGGATGAAGGCGTGTCTGCTACTACATCATGATGGGAGAAAAATGATGAGAGGGAGAAGAGAAGCAGAGTAGAGGAGAGAGGGGGATGATACAAGGGGGAAGGAACAAGGCAGGGAGGACAAAAAGGGAAGAGAGTGAACAGAAATTAGTAAGAGGAATAAGAAGAATGTGGAAAAGGAGGAGGTGAGGTGGGAAAGTAGCGGGTCAGATCTAGTAGAGATAAGAAGACGATGAAGAGTAGAAGTCAGATTGTGGTTTAAGAGAAGGGAAATGGAGGGTACTCAATGTAGAATAAAGAGAGATTGGAGAAGGAAAAGAGGATGTATTATGTAGGCAAGGATGCGGAAGAGTGGAAGAAAAAATAAGAATTGGAACCTAAAAGAATAGTCGTAGTGAAGAGAATAGGGAAAAAGAAGGAATAAAGTGAGGTGGTAGGTGAATGTAGTGGACAGAAAAAAGGAAACATGGAAGAAATGAGGAAGAGACAGGAAGAAGGGAAAGAATGAAAAGAGAAAAAGAAAGTAAAGGATGGGGTGCCCAACACCCCCCCCCCCCCCCCAAAAAAAAAAAAAAAAAAAAAAGCTTGGCATAGACCAAGGAATGGAAAAGAGAAGGAAAAGAAGCGGACAAAAGGATTTCCCCAGAGAGTGGGAGAAGAAGGTTGACTGTATCTTCAACTAGAAAAGAGAACCAGAACCAAGCGTTCTAACCCCCAAGGCACCAAATCCCAACGCGGCAAGCAAGATAAAAGAAAGCAGTTGTTGCCTCAAATATTATGGGAACAGCGAAGATAAAAGATGAATCCTTTTTAGATGAAGATGATGAATCTATCAAAACACAATATAAAGTGTCAGACGAATAAAAATCTTATTAGCAAGTTTACAATTTATTAAAACAATACTTTCTAACTTCAGTTATATTATATTTGTTGTGGAATTAACCTCTCTAAGCTTTATTTTTTGGGTGTTACTCTGTTTTGTACTGAAGTAATTTTATATATATATATATATATATATATATATATATATATATATATATATATATATATTGATGTCAAATTATTGTACATTTTTACTTGTGTGATATTTGTGGCTCTGATCTTTGAAAACCGGAATTTCCAATTTTGCTCTGACCTTTCAGAACCAGGTTATTTATACAGTGTTGGTTGAAACTATGAACTTCGTCTAGATTGCAGTTTCTGTATAGAATACTCTAATTGATTCGCCTTTTCAATTATTATTTAAATGCCTTCAATTCTTCTTTACTAGGGTCTAATTAGTGGTTCGGCTGAAACAAGAGAGCAAGCAGCACAGGGATTGGGAGAGCTGATTGATGTCACAAGTGAGCAAACACTAAAGGAGTTTGTTGTTCCTATAACAGGGTATGACTTTTTATTATGTTTTGATTCATATCCTCTATACTTATTGTAGAAACAGAGTAACAGTAAGGAGAATAAGCTTCCATGTGATGAATCTTTACTTCACATCTGACAGTATCTTAGGATTTAGGACATTGTCAGCTGAAACAAATTCTTCTTCTTTTTTCCCTTTTTTCTGAGAAATTCTTTTTCTTATTGTTATGTACGCAATAAATTACCGTCAACAAAGTATTATGAGTCATGCATGTTTCTGGTGTAAGATGTATCCTGGTTCTGTTCTTTTTAGGTAGGAGTTTCCTTCTGTTTATATGCTGTAACTTAAATGCCAAACATCATTTATTCAGTAGTAGGAACTTGCTGTTTTGCAAGTACCTCTAGTGTATAATTTGTGGCTAATACACGTTCTTAGAGGTCCTCACATGCCAGACATGCATATGGTCTCCTTTTTTTTCTGTAGTGGGTACTTTTGGCATTCTGACTCGTAAAACTAACTGGTCTTCCACATTTTGGATCCATTCTAGTTGTCAAAGTTCTTATACATTTATGTTTTAGTTGGACATTGATCAACTTCAGAGTTCTCTCTATAACTGATACATCAACACATTAAGTTCAAGTAGTCTCAATGGTTGAAGAGTATATATTTGTATGAAGATGCATTAACTTGTAATGGTTCTGTCTTATAACATTACACCTTCTTTACAATATGACAGCAACAAATACAGCATTACCTGTATATTCATATGGATTCAGCTAGGATGGCTAATTTTGATTGAAGCTTGACCTGTAAAACTACATGCATAGATAAGATTTTGGGTCCTGCCTGTATCAAATAGTAGTAACTCTCTTAATTATACAGGCATGGATTGAACCCGGGATCTAAAGGTAATTACTGTAAGAATATTTTTTCTCAAATGGTCAATAGAGATGTTTTATCCGGACAAGAGCCAAGGAGCCATAGAAATCAGTGAGTCATAAGTTAGTTGACATAGAAGTCAATGAGTCAACAAGTCAGTTAACGAGTTCTTCATACAAGTCAAGCAACAATGAACTGGTACAGAGTTCCTGTGGTTCAAGTTCATCATTAATGTATCTGTCTGAAATTGGAGCATGTTAAATATATTCTGTAAGCCGAAAATGAATGCCTAGATCTCATGTTTGTGCAGGTCACAGTTCTAGCGAGTATTATTCCTAAATAACATTATGCATAAAACTGTAACAGTGTAACCAAATCAAATATTTCCTAACATCTCATACACCATTGATCTATGCCAATAAGTGCACCAATTAGGAGAAATTATGGGATCTACTTTGTAGAGAAATGAGTAGTAGACGGAGCCTAAGCGAACTTGGATGGAGGCATTGAAAGGATATGTTAATGCTACATGTAAGTGAAGAAATGGCCCTTGATAGTTGATAGAGCTGAATGGAAGGAACGGATCATGTAGTTACATGCCAAAAATTTGGAATAAAGGCTTCATTATTGTTGTTGACATTCACCATTGACCTATATGCAGTGTTCGTAAACTCGGCCGAGTCGGATACGACTCGGCCGAGTCGTATCCGACTCGGCGCCCTCCGGTACGACTCGAGGGCCGAGTCAATAGAAACTCGGCGAGTCGACCCGGATCGGGTCCGACTCGGACCCGACTCGGCCGACTCGGCCGAGTCGTTCACGACTCGGCCGAGTTGACCGAGTCGGGTCCGAGTCGGACCCGATCCGGGTCGACTCGGCGCCCGAGACGCCACCCTTAAAACGCGCTGAGGGAGAGAGAGAGATCAGATCTGATCTGATCTCTCTCTCTCTCTCTCGCGCTCGTCGTCCCCCCCCCCCCCCCGCGAAGCCCTCGCCGTCCCCGCGTCGCCGTAGCCGTCGCCGTCGCCGTCGCCGTCCGTCTGCAGGTAACTTCTCCCTCTCCCCCTCTCCCTCTCAGTCTCCCCCTCTCTGTGCCTCTCTCTCCCTCTCTTTCTCTCTCTCTCTCCCCCGCAGCGGCGCAGCGTCTCTCTCTCTGCCTCTCTCTCTCTCTCTCTCTCGTCTCTCTCTGCTCTCTCTCTCTCTCCGACGGAGACTCTCTCTCCCGGCTCTCTCTCTCTCTCTCGTCTCTCTCTCTCTCTGCTCTCTCTCTCTCTCCGGCGGAGACTCTCTCACCCGCTCTCTCTCTGTCTCTCTTTCTGTCTCTCTGTCTCTCTCTCTCTCCGTCTCTCTCTCTGCTCTCTCTCTCTCGGCGGAGACCTCTCTCCCGGCTCTCTCTCTCTCTCCGTCTCTCTCTCTCTCTCTCTCTCTCTCTCTCTCTCTCGGCGGAGACTCTCACCCGGCTCTCTCTCTGTCTCTCTCTGTCTCTCTCTCTCCCCCTCTGTATCTCTCTCTCACTCTGTATCTCTCTCTCTCTGTCGGACTAACTCTCTCTCTCACTCTGTATCTCTCTCTCACTCTGTATCTCTCTCTCTGAAGGATTCTCTCGCTCTCTCTCTCTCTGAATCTCTCTCTCTCTCTGAATCTCTCTCTCTCCTCTGTATCTCTCTCTCCCTCTCCCTCTCAGTCTCTCTCCCCCTCTCTGTCTCTCTCTCTCCCTCTCCCTGTCAGTCTCTCTCTGTCTCTCTCTCTCTCTGTCCCTCTCTCTCTCCGTCTCTCTCTCTCCTCCACTGTGTTCCCTCTCTCTCCTCTGTCTCCGTCTCTCTCCCTCTCTCTGTTCCTCTCTCTCTCTCTAATTAATTTGCATTTAATGTCATTTAATTTAGTTTAGTTTAGGTAAAGTTAATTTAACTTAATTTAGCATGTATTTTGATATTTTTCTACCGACGACGCTTGTATTTATGCTTTCACGTTATGTTTTGAGTGTTAGGTGATATGTTTTGAATATTTGATGCATGAATTTGGATGCTTACATTTTTTTTATGATTTGTCATGATTTTTTCATAATTTTTTGGCGCTCTATGTAGCGTTTTTTGCGTATCGCCCGAGTCCGATCCGAGTCGCCGAGACCGATCCGTCTCGGTGCCGGCCGAGTCGGCGGCCGAGACCGAGACTTTGAACCATGCCTATATGTGATATATCATTGAAACTTGATTCTCAATTCCCACATTAGGAATGAATTTGTAATATTTCATAAACAGTTAATCTTCCATGGCATGCTTGTTGGTGATGGAAGGCAATTTTTTTACTCCCATAAATCACTGTTGCATGCTAACTTTAAGCCTAATGATAAGGATAACAATGCATAAGCAAATACTTGGTTCAATCAATTATATATTTGATTTGTAACATGTCTAAAATTTATGATCTGACACTAGAATTTTAGGATATAGGTGAACTATTAGTCAAGTGTACTGTGACATGTGACACACTTGAATATTTTTATGGATCATATGTTCTTCTGCATATAATCGTTTTATGATTTCCATTTCTGAAGATAAAGGTTCCAAATTACCATATGCTTCTTATGCATATGTACTTAAATAATTTATGCAAAAAGATGTTTATTGATATGATGATGCATATATGTGGTTGATTCTTTTCAGCTTACCGTGTTGATTTGAAATATTTAGTCTGATTGAACATTTTTCACTTTGTACAGACCTCTCATCCGGATCATAGGCGATAGGTTCCCATGGCAAGTGAAAGGAGCCATCTTGTCAACCTTATCTATCATAATAAGCAAAGGAGGAATTGCACTCAAGCCCTTTCTTCCTCAGCTTCAAACAACATTCATAAAATGCCTGCAGGATAATGCAAGGTTCGTGTGCTTAAACCTTTTACATCTGTAGTTAAAAGGATGTTCTGTTTCCTTTTGCATAAATTATTAAATAAATACAACAATTGTAGGACGGTTCGCACGAGTTCGGCGCTTGCTCTAGGAAAGCTTAGTGCTCTCAGTACCCGGTTGATCCTTTGGTTAATGATCTTCTTTCGACGTTACAGGTACTGCTTGTATGTACATTATATAACTAAGATGAAGCATTCATCAATTATCTTCGGAGTCTGATCTGATGCTTGAATCATGTTTCTCCATTAAGCATTGTTAAGAACCATCACCTCTGTTAAATTAACAACCACCATATCCCTTTTTTAAGATTAAACCACCGTATCCCTTTAAATTTCCTTTTTCCATGTTTGTTTAGGTCCACACCCTACCTCTGGTCTTTATTTGTTCCATTAGCTGCTAGTGTATAGTTCCCAACTGGCACACTTACTGGTCTCCTTTCCAAGTGCCTAAACCATCTCAATTGTGGTCATTTATTTTATCCTTGGTGAAGATACCTCTAACTTCTTATGAACGTACTCATTTATGATCTATCTTCTAGCTATTGATGTTCGTCATATGAACATTCTTATTTCAGCTGCATTCATTTTCCAGATTCCTTTCTACTTAATTTATCGTCATTCTGATCCATAAAGCATGGCTGGGTGTACAGATTGTCTCACAAAACTTTTTGCTTCACTTTCGGTGGTATGTTTTATACTCCCATAATACTCAGAAGGATTTTATCCTCTATAACCATCCAGCTTATTTTCAATGAGCAACATCCTAGTTATTTCTTGGCCAGTAATGTGAACTATACCTTCATTCTTTTATTATAGTTTTCTATACTTACATTACATATAGCCCCCTTTTGACACATATAACCCTTTGTCCTGTGGACTCTAAATCCTTTGATTCTAATGCCTCTCTCCACTTTTTTACTTTGGAAACTATCCCTTCTCTAGTTTCTTTGCTAATATGGTATCAAATATCATCAACAAACGACTTCCACATCTGAATCAAAGTTCGTCCTGAATTCCAACGCAAGAGATGATGACTTACTGCGAATGCAATAGTTCATCCATGACTGATGCAAACATAAGAGATGATGACTCAAGGTTGATTCTTGTTATAAGCCTATGATGATTGGAAATAGCTCTCTTCTCTTGTTCTCGCAGTTATTACTTCCCATCACATACAACATTAATAATTTAATACCATCAGTTAATAATAATTTAATACCATCAATGTAACTGCTATAACATTTGATTCTTTTATAACCCACCTCAATCTCTTCCAAGGAACTCTATAATAATGTTTTCCATATCAATGATTAACAAGTAGCAATTAATCTAATAGAAAAACGCTATTTCTTTTTTTTTTCAGGCATCAGATGGTGGTGTCAGGGAGGCTGTGTTGACTGCTCTTAAAGGTGTTATTAAGCATGCTGGGAAGAGAGTGAGCAGTGTGATCAGATCTCGAGTGTGCATTCTCCTCAAAGATACAATACAGCTTGAAGATGATGAAGTCCGAGAATCTGCAGCTAAAGTAATGGGAACCGTATCCCAGGTATAAAGAGATACCAAATTTTAGTTACTATTTACTGAATGTTGGCTTTTGGATTATCTTAATCGATTAGTATATCTCCATGCTACTTGCTTCTGTGAAGGACATCTTTTGTGTCAATATGTTAACAGTTAGATCAATGTTTATTCATGTCACCAAAAACATGAATTCACTTAATAGTATGCTCCAATGCCTCTGTCACAGTACATGGAA
The DNA here is from genome assembly GCA_038442645.1 of Agave tequilana. Lineage (NCBI taxonomy): Eukaryota > Viridiplantae > Streptophyta > Magnoliopsida > Asparagales > Asparagaceae > Agave > Agave tequilana. The sequence continues at coordinate 91,113 of JAVJIF010011266.1, forward strand.
GATGCTGAGTTTTTGGATCTGCTGAAGACGCTGTCTAGCTTGATTACATCACCGAACTGGTCAATTAGACATGGCTCTATGCTTACATTGTCTTCCACAGCAATGTACAGCCCATCCATGATATGCCAGTCTCCACTCTTTCCATCTCTTGTGGACGGTCTTAAAAGTGCTTTGAGGGATGATAAGGTATTGTTTGAACTACCAAATAAATATGATTTAATGACAGTGTTATGCACCTAACTTTGTAATATTCGAAATAGTTTCCTATCCGTGAAACTGCAACAAAGACAACTGGAAGACTTCTACGTTATCAGGTCCAAAATGAAGCAAACTCAACTACTTCGTTAGAACTCCTTCAATTGCTTGTTTTTGCTTTGCAAGATGAATCCAGTGAGGTCAGGAGAAGATCTTTATCCAGTATAAAATCTGTTGCTAAGGTAGTGGTTTGAGTATACATCTTAACCTTGTGACTACTATCCATAATTTCAATGTTTTGTTTCTGACTCTTTATTATTTGCATGTTATGACCAGGTAAATATTTCAGCTATTTCGGCCAACCTTTTAAATTTGGGACCAGCAATTGCTGAGTGTCTAAAGGATGGAAACACACCTGTTCGACTTGCTGCAGAACGCTGTGCTCTGTATGTATTCCATTTGACAAAAGGTAATCAATCTTTTGCCTTTTTTCCTTGTCATTTATCTATGTCTGTTATCTTTGTAATGCCATGATCATCGTCTCTATACGAGTATTTTCCCTGCAAAATGGGGTCAGAAATGGAACCTGATTCTAAATTGAAAAGGCAACAGAATGATGACTAAATTCTACCACATGCATTGAGCTTGATATCAGACATGGAGTTTATGTATTCTGAGTAGTAGATGAGTTTCTAATGGTTTAATGCAAGGTTTTCTCGAGTACCCAGATAACTAGGTTTATCTTAAGAAATGAAATTTTGTGTATATCCTTATGTTATGTGTCTATTTTTAATTTGCATGGTTTGGACCAAAAAATACTCAGGTTTGTGTTACATGAACCTTACACTTGAGGAGCATGGACCATGTGAGGCAAGTTTCAAGAACTTAGTTTCGGTTTTGGTTTCGGATCTTTCTTTTATAAAATATTTTAACAAGTTTCGTTAGTTTCAACAGTTTCAATTCAAGGGTTTTGGTTTTAGTATATATAAACATGTAGGTATCTTTGATTATGTATATATATAGTATGCAAAAACACAGAGTATGAAGACACAAGGTTGAATGAGTGTTAAATCAAGAGAATTGAGCATTTGAAGCTCAACTAATTAACTTAAACTAAATTAATGTGAAAGTTGTCAATCTTAAGTTAAATCATTATATTCATAGTTAAATTAAAAATATTTAGTTATCATCTAATTATAACAAGTTAGTATATACTGATTTCAGGTCGCTATAGAAGTCAATGGGGATGAAATTATTAATTAAGAAAAATTACATTTTTTTTTCTCTTTTTACTTTTGTTTTTTAATTTTTGTAGGCTTCAGTATGTTCTGTCTGAAATTGACCAATACCAAATGTGTAAACGAAAGTTCATGTTGGTTTCAGACCGTTGTTTACCGAAATCAACACGAAACCGCTTAACTTCATACCTTGAGGTGAGATCATTGCATTATCCAGACAAATCACTTTAATAAACTCTGGTCACAGTTTTAAACATCAAGTATGGCTTCCAAGCAACAAGGCTTCACATCACTCGAGGTCGCCAAGACTTGGCAAGTGCCTGATGGAAGCATAGCACTAAAACATTAAATCCTGTTGTTTTTATGATACTAGTCCCTAGAAAATACTTAGTTTGATAGTAGTCCATCTCAAGAAACAAATCGCGATGACACCCTCAAGGGCATATGTCTCTCTTACGAGTCTCTTAGGTTAACCTCCCATTATAAACAGATTGAATATTTCATTAAAATAGCAATAGAGTAGTGCACTTTTACCAAAACGCCCTTCCTCTATTCCCTTCAAATTGCTTGTTCCTGATTCCTAGTCGGATACCCATCCCTTTATCGCCCCCCAAGAACACCCCCCCCCCCCCCCCCCCCCCCCCCCCCCCCCCCCCCCTCCAAAAAAAAAAAAAAAAAAAAGTCCATTTCCATCCCTCCCAACAATTTCAATTAGCATGAAAGTTGCCTTTAGTAACCATGATTGAAAATGCTCTCATTAAAATAAAAAGAAAAAGAAAAACATGATTGGGACAATATAGTATGTTTAAAACATAATTTGAAAGGTTTCACAATGTTCAAGGTTCTGTTGGGGCATGCCAGGCTCTGTAGGTATTGTGTTGGATGGTATCTTCTAGCTCACTGATCAGCTGATGATTAGTGGAAGTAACAGAGCATGACACCTTAAGGGAAAGGGGAGACAAGGAATACATTGGAGAAGAAACAGACAGTGAGTACGGTGTTTTTAATTTGGCATACTGTCCTCCCAAGTCATATCTTCCCTCACACACCCACCTGGTAACAGCCATTGAGAATAGAGTAAAAGAAATATACGTTTGAGTATAGAATGGGGACAATTGAACATGCAACACTTTAATTTAAATAGGCTACACACGTTCCTTGACTCCTATGATGTCTTGCCTTGATTGCCAAAATCACCTTGTGCTGATGAACCCCTGTACCTCGAGGAGTGCACATGTGGCTAGGATGGTGACTAGCATCGCCACTTGCCCTAGTTGGGTGCTTGAACTGTGCCTAATTAACCCCGTCTCATATTCCATCGACAATATGTATGTACAATGGACATTGATGCATGTTTGAGGTAATTCTTCGTTCATTATGTAAATTTATTGTGCAATCTGGGTAAGCCTTTCATTTAGCAGATTCACGCTTCTTTTTCTGGTGTAACTGACAAGGTTGCATTCTTTTCCCAACTTCTATTTCTTCTTTTTGGACGTCTTGTGGTATGGGGATCAATGAAAATTTGTCAAATCTTTATTTATTTGTATATGCTTACTAAATATAATTCTATGGTGCTTAAGCAAGGGTTAATAACTTCTGCACATGTCCTTTCCAGGTGCAGACCATGTTCTTGCTGCACAAAAATACATAACTGGCTTGGATGCTAGGAGACTTTCCAAGCTTTCTGAGAACAGGTATTCATCTAGAAGCTCTATGAATTTTGTACCTGTGCATTATTTGCTCCGTTAGCCACTTTTGTAGTGAAAATATTGCCCCTTAGGAATTACTGGACTTTGTTTGCTAGTGTGAAAAGCCTCTTAGAAGAAAATGATTTTGAATCAGGCAAATAGTTAAAATTTCCTGTCTGGCTTTGGAAATTACTGTCTAAAAATTATAGAATGGCAAACATAATTTCTTTTTAAATTAACCTCGTGATTTATTAAATGTGGACCCTTTCAGAGAATATAATCATGTAATTGCTCTTAGTTACCCTTAACTACAATTGATTTAAAAGTAAACCTCCAGTTCTAAGACGGAATTGCGTAATTGGCTTCTGTTGAGCACCTGGTGTCTTGTTAAAGTTTTAGTCTTCAGTTCCCAGTAATCTGCGGCATTCCATTTATTCGCTGTTCTGACAGTGGTGATTCACAAATGCAGTGATGATAGTGACAACAGCGATGAAGATACAGGAACTGCTTGACACATATGGGAACAAGCTTCACTTCAACTGGGACCAAAACCCATCATGATGGGATTTTTGGGGCTGGGAGATTGCCATTTTCCCCGGTTCCCTCTCAACACTGCTTATGGATTTTTGTCTTGAAATTTTTTGGAGATGGGGAAGAACTTCCATGGGTGAAATTTCAACTGACAGGAACTGTCCCGCGGCAGGGTGCTTCCTTCTTTGCATGCCCTTAAAGGTTGTATCTGCATGTAACTCTGTATGTATATTTACCCAATAGAGGCCAATAAAAACCGATTCAAGGCAAAGAAAAATTTTCCTTTTCATTTTGTTTCCCACTTGTTTTTATACAAACACAACAGAGAAAAAAGTGGGGGGTGGTTATGTATTATTTGTTGCCGGCGAATTTTTGAGCGCGAATATCAAATGAAATGTTATATGGTAAAATTGTGTTTTTTATAAGCCAGCTGCATGATAATTCTGTTCTCATTTACAGTAAGCATCTGTGTATGCAATTGTCAATGTATTTTTCCCCACTTCTATTATGTTTGGTTGTATATCTCACTGAAATGCTTCTGATTATTTGCGCGATAATTGATCTCATTCTTAAATATTTGTAAAATCCCTAAATTTGACGTCAGTTTTGATTACAGTTGCCTCTTGATCATTTGTTTTTGTAGAGCAAAGTCAGAAACAGAATGAGCTCTATTAAAATACACACACACACCAACCTTGAGGAACAAAGACTATGGGGCCTCTCTATCTTGCTTAATTAAAGTTAGTAGTCAGAAAGAATCTTGATTTCTGGAATCACTCACATTCCAAGATCATTAAAAAATAAACACTGGCAGAGGTCTCTTAATTAAGATGCCCTCCTCTTGAGCATTATCATATGGCTTTTTGAGAAAAGTGAATGCAGGGCCTTTTCATGGCCAGCTGTAATTGGTTACTGTAACATTATGTAAGTTCAATGTTTAATAGTGTTTAAATTTAATTAGTCTAGTGTTGACTTAAAAAACGGAGGTGAAAAATTATAAGGGACCAACAATATAGAGTACTTGGAAAAAGTATAGTACTCTGCAATTTCAACTATAGTCTTTATAAAAGTAATATTGAGTAAAAATTTACTTAAACAAATTGTGGATAAAAGTACTTTTTTCCACTGTGATACAACAAAAGTATTCATCATCTGGTCAAATTTTAGTCAAGCTTTGCATTGACGACTTTCTTTCTAGCAAATACTTCACATTGATCACTTTCTATAATACTTTATATTATAATGCTATTAGACTGACAAGTCGGGCTAGCATCAATTTAATAGGTTGGGGCTTGTATATCAGTCTAATACTAGTACAATATTACAGTATGGAACTGGTATTTGTACTCTCGTGGAACAATAAGCATTTTTTTCAAATTATAATACAACTTTTGCTCCAATGTTGGCCTACAATAAATAAATTAAAAGAAAATAAATGCATAAGTTTTAGCAATTCATGCGAGTGCGGTTAAGGCACCCAGAGTTTTGATTAAGGCGCCCAGCAGATCAATGCACCCACTCAAAATGTTAAAAGCACCCTCCAAATTTCTCAAATTACCACTCTTATCTCTCAACTTAAATTTTGTTCAAAATTTCTATTATACGCTCACTCATCCCGCTCTCCCCCTCCCAACTTTGCATCATCTCTCTCCCGCTCCCTTCCTCGCCCACACTCACCCGTTGTCGATCGCTGAACTTCATTGGGGTCGATTGCTCTTGCTCAAACTCACGAGTCGTCGATCGCCACTCCCGTCGGTCATCTCCCACGCGGCCCATGCTTCTCTTACATTCACCTGCCGAAAATATAGGCCCTATTTCTGAGTTGTTAAAATTAACAAAAATGCAACAACTACAAAATTGTTATAATTGAGAAGTTTATAGCAAGAGATTATATATAGGCCCTATTTCTGAGTCTTTATTAGGAAGGCGATCATGATTGCAGTCCTCACAAAAATGTCATGTTTCTCAATTTTATGATTGTAGTCCTCTTTATTATGATTGCAACCATGATCACAGTCCTTACAAAAAATGTCATGTTTCTGAGTCTTTATAGGATTGTGTCCAGGATCGTAGTCTTCTTTATTAGGACTGCAACCATGATTGCAGTTCTCACAAAAATGTCATATTTCTGAGTCTTTATAGATCTGCGACCATGATCGTAGTCCTTATTATCAGGATTGCGACCACTGCGATCATGGTCGGTTGCTGTCCACAAGAACACAATTTTTCTAGCCTAAATTGGGACTGCGACAATGATCGCGATTCTCACAAAAAAACTCATTGCAATGTTAAGCTGAGACTATGATCATGATCGCAATCCTCACAAAAAAGTCTTATTTTTGAGTCTTTATTAGGACTGTGATCATGATCTCAGTTCTCACAAAAATACCTTATTTTTGAGTCTTTATAGGACTGTAAATCGCGGTCCCCACAAAAATACCTTATTTTTTAGTTTTTATAGGACTGCGATCATGATCACAGTATTCACAAAAACACAATTTCTCAGGTTATATTGAGACTGAGACAATGATCGCAATCCTCGCAAAATGTCCTATTTTTCAATTAATAAAAGGACTGTGACCACAGTGACAGTCCTCACAGAGGACCGCGATTATGAGTCGCAACCCCATCAGTATCATCATCAGCAGCAGACCGCCGTTCATTGACATCGAATGATCCTCAATTCTTTTCAGATCTAAATACCAGATCGATCACAAACACAAGCAAAAAATCATCATGAGCACGAACAAACTAGATCTGTAAAAGGTCAATCTCAAAAAAATTGGTCTGGAGGCTCCCCTCAAAGCCCTCGGGAGTAGGGCTCCCCTTACAACCTCTACGGCGACCTAACTACGTAGGTCGATTCACGAATTACTATGCGTCGGGGTCAGGATTGAGGGGAGAGCAATGTCGGGGGCGATGGGGAAGGGAAGGAGTTTATGGTTAATTTATCAAAAGACATGGATGATTTTTTAGGGTTTTTTTTTTGTGGAACGGAAGGAGTCGGGAGGAAGAAGAAAGGTTTTGGTGCCTTTATAAATTTGGTGGGCGCCTTCAACAATTTTGAATGGAAGACGTTGTAATTTTATAAAACTTTAAGAATAATATTATCTTTTCATCTCGGGGTATTATTGTCAAGCAAAATTATTAAAATTTGAGTGGGTGCCTTAATCACTTCTGTGGTGCCTTAATCCGCCCTCCATTCTACCGGTTGACGATTAGACACGTGGAATTAACATATTACCCCCTTCAAGACTATTTACGTAAATTTGACTATTGGGTTGCGTTGTTGGTCGCTGACCTATCTTGCCGTCTAAGCGAGATTAGAGCAGAAACCAACAAATTTAATTTAAAAAAGAAAAATGTTAAAAATATCAAGAGTTTTTGTATTAGAAAGAATTTCAAGGAAAATCTCAGTAGAAAAAAAACTTCTCTTTCTTTTTTTTTTTTTTATCACAGCCAATCATTTTTTCGGACCAATCATGTAAGATCGGAGGGCTTTTTTGTCAAATGCTGCTGAAATTTATATAACTGCTATTTAAAACTTTATTTTTTTGCTTTGTTATTAGGAAAGAGATTGGTTTTAAGAAATTTGAATAAACAGAAGATAAACAGAAAATAGAAAAGAAAAAAAAAAACAATCTCTCCTTTTTAATTTCTACTTTTAAAATCTCAAAAAACTATATTACAAGCAATTAGGATCAGAAATAAAATGTTGGAAACAACATAAGTAGGTAAGAATCCAACTGTTGAGATATAATAAAGAAAAGTAAAAGATAATCTCATTTAAGTTTTTTTTTAACAACTTATATGAATACAATTTCAGCATGTATTAAATCAAATAATTGTTTTTTATTTCATATAGTTTGAGCACAACTATAAGTTATCAAATCAAACACATCACGGTGTTCTAATTATAAGAATAAAAATTATATGCAGCTGAAACTACAATTCAAGTGCATTGAAACAACAGCCCCTAAATTCTAAAACTTTCTATTTTTGTCATTGCCCGTGTGCAAACAACTGTGCAGACACTGATTGCTTTTTCCTGAAGACTCAAAAAAAGAAGGAAAATAATGTGAAGCAACAAACAAAAAGAATAGAAGCCGCCTTCTCTTTGTGGGAGTTCTCACCAAAAAATTCAAAGCTCAACTTTCCTTACTCTTCACCTCTCAAACTCCCAAGCTCACTGCAAACAGTAAACAAAGAAAACAAAAGAGCCCCCACGCCCATCCCGGTCTCAACAAGAAAACAAAAGGGTTTTTTTTTTTTTTTTTTTTTGGGGCACTTTCTTTTCAATTTGATTCTTTGACATTTAAAGCATATTTTAACAAATTATTGAACTTTTTACCAGAAATATAGCTTATCTGTGGAATAATATAATTGTCTGACTATTTTGTTGATCTTTACTTTGATGTGTCACTGTAAGAATATTGATTGACAATTGATTAATAGTGTCATGCATCAACGACACTTATTGTCATTTTGATAAATTTAAATAACTTTATACTTCAGTTGTTTTTGTCGAATAGTCTTAGTGCGCCAAATAGAAACTCTATTTTGTTAACATGTTTTGTATTTGTTTACATGGTTTAAAAATAATTCCTTTGCAAATGATGGGTATGGACATAATCACACACCACACACCCCCCCCGCCCCCCCCACACACACACACCACCAACCCCCGGCGCAAATATCTTCTTCTTACAATAAAAATTAATTTACTGTCCCATGTGTAATACATCAAAGCCCACGGCCATAATTAGGATTATTTATGACTCAAGTTTGTCATTAAGTCTTGTAGTTTTTGGTTGTTCAAGCTTTTACTCTCTCTCTCTCCTCTCTCTCTCTCTCTCTCGTCATCTCTCCTTTAACTCTCTCTCAACTGCAAAAGAGGAGAGACGTTGATATTGATAATAATAATAAAATTGGAGCTAGCTATTGCTTTCAAATATCGCAAAGAAACATATGGATTAAATTATGTAGAGAGAGGGAGAGAGGGAGAGATGTCCTTTTCTTTGATGTTGGCTCTGATTCATGTGTTGCTCTGCTTTCTTTCTTATTAGCAACAAAGAAACACAAACAGATCTTTCTGAAAACTACAAAGAAACACTACAGTGCCTCTCTCTCTCTCTCTCTCTCTCTCTCTCTCTCTCTCTCTCTCTCTCTTTCTCTCTATCTCTCTTGTTGATCATGAGCACAAGGATTCTAGTCCTCCTCCTCCTCTTCTGTCTTCTCTCCTCTGTTCTCAATGGATCAGCCATGGCGCTCAACTACACAAGGAAGCGAGCCTCATCGCTTCGGCTGGCCAGGATTCAGAGGCACTTGCACAAGATCAACAAGCCCGCCCTCAGGTCCATCAAGGTAATTCAATTCAATGCATAATGATATTAATTAATTTTTCATGTCATTGTAATTAGCATCACATATTACTTGAAAAATTAAAATTTTAATTTGCGAAGAGCCCTGATGGAGATATCATCGACTGCGTCCACCGTCACAGGCAGCCTGCACTGGACCATCCATTGCTGCAGACCCACAAGATCCAGGTGAAACCCCGCGTTAATTTTTTGCATTTATCCTCGCATTTTTATTTTATTTTATTTTTGTTTCTCTCAAAATATGTTGCTCACCTTTTGCCATTGTTTATCAGATGCTGGCTCCTGAGATGCCGAGGTTCAAAGGTGGAAGAAGGCCGCTGAAGAATTATACGGATACGGTGAGGGGGGCATGGCAAGTCTGGCACCACGTAGGCCACTGCCCTAGAGATACTGTACCTATACGTAGAAGTACGGTGGATGATGTGTTGAGAGCCAAGTCTTTGTATCATTATGGGAAGAAGAAGAGGAAGATGCCGATATCGACGCAGAGATCTTTTGTTGATGCGCCTGATGTAGTCAGTGGCAATGGCCATGAGGTAAGAAGAGAGATTTTCTTGGTTTCCTTTTTTTTTTTCCTTTTTTTCTTTTTTTTTTTAACCCTGAAGTAGTTTATATTAGGAACTAGACTGCATTCTTCAATCCTGTTTTTGATTTTTTTTTTTTTTTTTTCCTTTTTCCTTTTTTTTAACCATGAAGAAGTTTGTAGTATAGAAGAGAGATTTTCTTGATTCTTTTTCCTTTTTTTCTTAAACCATGAAAGAAGTTTTTATTAGAAACTAAACTACATTTTTAAGTTTATAGTATAGAAAGTAGGCTACATTCATCTTCATGATTTTTTTTTTCTTTTTTCCTCTTTTTTTTTTTTTTTTTGGGTGGGGGTGTGGGGGGGGGGGGGGGGGGTGTGTGTGTGTGTGTGTGTGTGTGTGTGTGTGTGTTTATTAATGAGAGGAGATGATGATGAGGTTGAAGGAACATTCAAAGTCTCATTTAAAAGTCTACTTGCAATAAACTAGTAGTAGAGATAAAGGAGAAGAAATTGAGATGTTGTTGTTGTTTTATTAAATACATAATGATGGTGGTGGTCTCCCCTTTAGGGTTGCTTCCGTGCTTTTCTTTACTGGGTAGAACAATAAAGATGAGCGTAGGGGTAATAAATGGGTGTGTCATTTTCTAGAGAGAGAGAGAGAGAGAGAGAGAGAAGAATGGGGATTTCTTTAACATTTGTTTCCTCTCAATCCCAAAATGGGGAGTGAGTTTCCCTTTGCTTGCATTTTGGAAAAAGTGGCGGTGGGGATTGGAGTTGTATTCATTGAATGAACTTGAAAGGTATTCAATGGGCAGTGGAGGGAGTTATGATGCTTGTGGAGTATTTCTTTGCTTTTGGTTTCCTCCATGTATATAACTTTTTTTTCCCTCTCTATCTCTTTCTGAAAATATTATATTACTCTTTTAGTTCAAATTATATGTCATGAACTAGAGAAGAAAAAGTTTAATTTTCCTTACTACATTATACTGCTATTAGACTTACAATGAGACTCGCTGACAATTCAAAAAATTATACCAACATAAAAGCTAACTAACACCTTATTTTTCTCTTCTGATTGTGTAGCATGCAATTGCTTACACTGGAACATCACAAGAAGTGTATGGAGCCAAAGCCACAATCAATGTGTGGGAACCATCCATTCAAGAGACAAATGAATTCAGCCTGTCTCAGATTTGGGTTCTCTCAGGCTCATTTGATGGATCAGACCTCAACAGCATTGAAGCTGGTTGGCAGGTACCTCTTCAAAATCTCAAGGCCGAAGGACTAACTCTGGTAGTAGTTAACAGCAATTGCCATAACTCCTAGGAGTTATGTTTGATTGGGGGTGGTAGTTGACAGGCTTAATGATCTCAACATCTAAAATTAATGGCATGTGCAAGTTGGGAGACAAGCAACTGTGAAATTTTGATAACTCAGATATAAAGAGTCACATGTTAACAAAATTCTTAAACTATCACAAAGTCACTGAATTTGATTGAACAAGTTTTCTTAATTAAGCTGTCCAGCACTAAAATATTTTTTCTACTGTCTGAAATGGACCCTGAGGATTGACATTTTAGGTTTGCCACCGTTTAATTTCATCTACTCCCTTTGACATCTTTCTTGATTTTATCAGTCAACTTCAGTGATTATGTGATTAACACTTTGTAACCTAATAATTGTTTTTTTCCAAGATATATCATTTTCAAGCATCAAAAACTTTGAAACTAAAAAACATGCACACAAGAGAGAACAAACAAAATGAAAAAGAAGAAAGGGATTCTTCTTGACTTTCTCATCTTTGTAATGCCCTTCATGCTTGTCATTCTACAAAGCTTGGACCACCACTTTGAGCAGTGGATGGGCTTCTTCTTTTGTGAGAACAAGACCCAATTGATCTTTTTCTTACATTGTCCTAAAAAATAACTTTTAAGCACTCAAAAAGATATAAAAGATAGCTTTACAATTGTCCTCCAAGATACTAGCTTGCAACCTTACAGGCCTGGCCCACACTACAATGGATTGCATGGGGCCCAAAAGTGCAGTGAACAATAAATAATAATAATAATAATGACAAGGATGATGATAATAACAGTAATGGTATTTCTGAAGCTTTGTATTTTTTTCTAGTCAGGTCAGCCCTGAGCTTTATGGAGACAGCAGTCCCAGGCTGTTCACATACTGGACAGTAAGAAATCCAAACTCATCATCATTGTTCTTGTAGCTTTGCTTTGCTTTGCTTGCTCATTACTTTGGTTTGGTTCAAAAAATATTGTTTCTTGATGCAGAGTGATTCATACCAGGCCACTGGATGCTACAATCTTCTCTGCTCTGGATTTGTACAGACCAACAACAAAATCGCCATCGGCGCGGCGATATCACCGGTTTCATCCTCCTCTGGCAGCCAGTATGACATTACAATTCTCATATGGAAGGTACACACATATATGCATAAGCTGATGTCTTCAACATATCAAATACGGATAACAATATGGACTGTATGTACTCAAGAAGAACTGTGTTGTGTTTGTGCAATTCAGGATCCAAAGAATGGGAACTGGTGGATGAGCTTCGGTGACGGCATGCTCGTCGGCTACTGGCCAGCCGAGCTGTTCACGCACCTGGCCGACCGGGCCACGATGGTGGAGTGGGGGGGAGAGGTGGTCAATATGCGCGCGAACGGCGAGCACACGTCGACAGATGGGCTCGGGGCGGTTTGCTGAGGACGGGTTCGGCCGGGCGAGCTATTTCCGGAACCTGGAGTTGGTGGATTCAGACAACAGCCTGAGCTCAGTGGAGGCCATCACCACACTGGCTGAGAACACAAACTGCTATAACATCAAGAGCTCATCAAGTGGAGATTGGGGCACGTATTTCTACTATGGTGGCCCTGGGAAAAATCCCAAGTGCCCTTAGAGAGGCTCCAACAGTCTCCTCCAACTCTAATTCTTGATCTCTACACATCTCTATTGTAATGTAATAGTGGAAAAAAAAAATGTCAAGGTCTTAATTGTTTTGAGTTAAAAAGGTTTGTTTTGTGCCTTTGTTACTTTGTTTGCAACTAATGTTACATAATATACATCACAAATATATTTATATAAACAAGTGACTATGCAACGATGTGATATGATATTCTTTTATACATCTTTGGATTTTTAACTTTGTCCAAAATTTAGGAATTTGCTCGGTTACAACTAATCATGGTAGGAATAGTATGGGTTCATAAATAAGATTGGAAGTAAAAGAAATTCCATACTCGATCACATGCATGCATATAGATTTCTTGTGATGACGTGCATCTAAGCATGCTTGCAACAAACTAATGCAAGAATGATGAGAGTAGTGCTATAGTGTAATACATTTGATCCACCTCTCTTGCATCTTAAGTTAATTTTAAGGTTAATTTTATAATACTATCATGAACTTTTGCCTGATCATATAAAACTAATTATGATCTTTGATTGTAGTTTTATGAAGGAAAAAAGGGGGGTTGTAAATGTTTATGGTATTTTATTGTATCTCTTAATTATTATTATTTTTTTGGTAGTTTCATAAAATCAAGCGAAAATTTGTGGTAGTTTTTTGATTCTCCAGAATCAAGCCAGTTAACTTAAGCTTGTATATGACTAAACTAACCAAGAATGGAGTTTTTCAATTTTGAACACTTTCATGGGAGATTATTTTGTAGCAACCCTACTACCTTGTAGTAGAAGAAAATGGATAGAATAGGGACAAGACCACAGATCATGGCGCTAGCTTCATGCTTGTCAAATATATATAATTAGAGCCTATATTACTCTATCCACTATCAATTAATCACATGGCATGCTATGTTGTGGTATTCAATTCCAGCACAGCACAGCTCCTCTGTTAATGCATCAAACTTCTGACCTGCTGACCTAAAAGATATCTGGTGGGCTTAGATCCGAATCTAAACTTGAACATCGAAAAACAAGCCCGGGTTGGATCCAGGTCTATTTTGATCTATCAAGATCAGTAAAGCCCGTTTGGCTTAATTACATCCTGACTTTCATGAGAGAAGAGAGAAATGTCTGCTTTGCACACAAAATCACAATGAATGATCTAATACTCTCCACAAACTGCTAGTGGCAAGTGCATAGCATGCAGGTTTAGTAGTATCCAAATGGACCAAACCTGATCCAACCGATAACAGACCTTAAGACGAAAGAGCTGGTTTCAAAGTTCAAACAGTTGTTAGGTGTTGTTCAGTGTTTAGTTTGCAACTAGCATGAGGTTTTGCATCTTCTTCTTCTTGTTGTGGTTGTCTCCAAAATAGTGAAAGTGTGTCTGCTCTAAAATACAGGGAGAAGAAGATGAAAGAGTGCGGGGAGAGGCAACAACTTCTTAAATTATAAGCCCATTGGGCTCGAATCGAATCGAATTGGGGTGAGATAATAGCTCTCTGTACGTTACCCCATAAAAGAGAAGGAAGATATTGCGTCACTACAAGTTACAGTATTTTGGAATTTTCTTCAAAGACGATGGTATGCATCTGTTTTTTGTTTTTGTATATGTGCCATAATTATGAGTAGTTTATTTTCATAAGAGGAGCTCATAACAAAGAAGTGTGCATTTAAGAAGTTTGGCCACCTATCAACAAGAAAGAAAGGCCCCTTATTGACATGAAGATGCCCCTTATTGACATGAAGATGATCTAGTCACTGAAACAATAAGAATTCTAATAACCTTTAACATGCACAAAGGATAAATATGCACCAGTTTCAACAAATAGTTGATTCCATTGACTACTAAAATAAACTCAGCAACAAAGAACAAGCTATTTAGATGACAACATGCAACACTAGATGCTATCCAGCTTTCAAAATTCTGGAAACAACTACGAAAACTACAGTTAGACGTATCAAATAACATACCTGATATCTGATCAATTCCTCATCAGTTAAGATAGCAGATAAGCACAGAATCCCAGAATAATAAGCTTCTACTTTTTTCATCAATTCCCCAACTGAAAGGCATGGTTTCTCAAGGTACTCTATAATTCCTCAAATTCAAATACAACAACAAACAACACAACAACAACAACTAAGCCATTTGTCAAGTATTTGGGGTAGGCTACATGAACCAAAAGAGAATTACGCCGGATCGGACACATGGATCAGCTTTCTCCACTCACTCCTATCGAGCAATATTCCTTCACTAAGATCTTTAGCCTCTATATCTTGTTGTATTACCTCCATCCATGTTTTCTTCGGTCTCCCCTGTGCTCTTTTAACTTGCCCTAAATGGATATACTCTACTCGCCAGACTAGCGCATTTGTAGGTCTACGTCGCACATGACCAAACCATCGTAGCCTGTTTTCTCTCATCTTCTCTTCTATAGAGGCTACACCTATCTTAGTACGAATATCCTCATTTCTCACCTTATCTCTCCGCGTGTGACCACACATCCAACGATGCATGCGCATCTCTGCTACACTCATCTTCTGAGCATGATGTCTCTTTATAACACAACATTTTATGTCATATAACAAAGCTGGCCTAATAGCAGTCCGATAAAACTTTCCCTTCAGCCATAACGGAATGTTACGATCACATAAAACTTTCCCTTCAAATTCACATACAGTTTACCAAAAATGCATTGCACAGAAAACATCAAATTGTTATGGTGGTGGAACCTTTAAACTACTGTCCACCTGAAAATCCTCCTCCCGTTGCCGACTCCACAAGTAGTTTGCTGCTTCTATCCAGTGCGGATTAACCAAAAACTTCTCATTCTGCAACGCCGAACGAGCATTTTGTGTGCCCTTGTCAGTGGAGACAACGTGTGTCACGGACAGATCCACCTCTGTAGAGCAAATTGCCCCCAACTGCTGAGCCAACTTCCCGATTGGCTTATCTGCGGCACATGCATCAGATGGAAACACCCAGCTGAAAACAATCTTGCATCCTCGCAGTATCTTCTGCCGCATAATGTTTAGCACCTGCCTTACATCTTGATAGGTAGTAAAAAATGCATATTTATCACTACATTTACTATCATATTTCCCTATTTATTCCTATAATTCTGCACTATTACTAATGTTTTATTATTTAATGTGTGCAGGCCTTGAGTAACTATTTAAATAAAAGAATAAAGCCTAAATGAAGCCCAGAAGCCCAAAAAGCCCATGTGCAAAAGTTGTAGTAATTTAGAAGTTTCTTATTATCTAACCTAATCTAAACTTGAATTTTTTAAACTCTTTATTTAAAATCTAAGTGAAGAAAAGGAAGGATAAGAAAGAACTCCTAATTGCTAAAAGAAGAGGAAAAGATGGACTTCTACTCAACCCTAATTGCTTGCAGGACAAGGCTATAGATAAAGGGAGAAGAGTGCAAAGATAACAAAATCGTTTTAAAATATTTGGATTTAGGGTAACTTGCTTCCCAAGTTACCCCGAATTTTCAAAATAAAGAGTCGGTATGCAAAATCCAGAAGGATATACCCAGATGACGGACCAGAGGAGGCCACGCGAGAAAACGCGTGGCCAGAAGCCAAGCTTTGGCCGCGGAAACGCGGCCATAGCCGCGAAACGCGGCCCTATGGATGAGGCTGGATACCAGTTTTCGCAGGAGAGTTGTACTGGGACTCAACTACTTCTATCTCCTATAAATACCCCTGCAGAGCAACAGAGAGGGTGTACAGAAACGAGCTTAGGGTTTTTCTTTAGATTCTCTCTAATTTGTAGATTGTAACTTAGGTTTGTTTTAGTTTTCTTTTATGTAATTTTTATTTTTTTTTATGTAACTGAGAGGAGAGACGAGTTTCATAGAGGAAGGAGATCAAGCTTGTACTGAGGTGACATCGGTGTAAGTCTTTTCTTCCATTGTTATAAGAATCAAATCGAAGTTCTGTTTCTTCTTTATTCTTGTTTTGTTTTTGTTTCCCTCTTTTGTGTTAGTTGATCCAAGTAAAACCAATAGCCTCGAAGTTTCCTTCTCCTTGCAAGTATCGTTGATGGTTTATGAAGATGAACATCCATTTCCATGGTAGTATAGCTCGCCGTTTTATTTCATAGTGTAAATCGGGAATGGGGAAGATCTTATATTCCATGCTTCGTTCGCCTTCAAAGAAAGGTACATCATTGATACGGTCCAAAGGTAAGCAGACGCCGAAGAGGTAAGTATGTTTTTAGTTTTTAGTTTTCTTTCTTTTATTTCTTTAGTTTAGATTACCAAAACTACAATATTCCCAATCTCTTTCACTCTTTTTCATTGTAAATATCAATCATTGTAAATATCATTGTATGTATCATTATAAATAAAAAAAACAGAGAACTTACTAAACAAGCTTCCATCGCTAATCCCTCCCTGTGGATCACGACCCGCATAGCCACTTACTATAGCGGTAGAATTGAGTACCTTGCACATCTTATTCTTAGATCTGAAATTTTGTATTCTTGTGTGCAGGTAAAATCTCAATCAAATTTTGGCGCCGTTGCCGGGGAAGGAACGGCACAATTTTCTCAAAACTAATTCTTTTATTCTTTCTGTTTGCAGGTTCGGAGAACAGGAAAACTAATAGCAGTAAAGGACATATAGCAACTCTGTACCTCTACCCTCGAAGGCAAAGCAACATAGCCTACAACAGAGCCGCGCAAACGCGGCAATAGCCGTGTTTCCGCGGCCTGAGTAGTTCACTACTCATTCTGTTTTCTGAAGGTTGCTGCAATTTGCAAGTTTGATTTACTGCTCTGTTAAATATTCTCTGTGATCACCCTGCATACTGCTAATTAATTAACAGTAACTTGTTGGAAAAAAAATTAGACTCTTGCATCGTAGGCACGTGTCTATTCAATTTTTTTTAATTTTGTTGAAGAGTGCTGACGACAAGGTACGTTTGCATTGCATATAGATTAGGAAACACTCTTGGCTGATTTACTGCTTTTTGAGTGATTACTTATCTACTGCTTTACACGTACACAAAAATTTTTAAGGGCAAAACCCATTAACAAGATAAGGTGGGGATTTCATCACCCTTCCTTGGCCCACAAATCATCTCCGTCACACTCACAACCCTAACCTTAAGTAAAAATTGACTAGACGTTGGCCCTAAGTTAACTCAGACTCACTAGGAGATTGGCCGAAGGAGAAAGTTGTTCGAAATTAACTCTTGCCAAATCGGTGTCTAGGAAGGGGATTAAGGGCCGAAAGCCCGAAGATCTGTGGTTATTTAATTAAGGAACGTCTTTGACGGAAAACCTCCCACCGGTCTTGCCACCTACCTGGCCGATTAACTTGTGGTTAAGGTCGGCAATATACCTCCTAAGGACATTCTAAAGTTAGGAGTCGTCTAGGTCAAGGCTTACCATAGAATAGGAATTTTGACTGTTTTTCTTTTTTTTATTGATTGATTGGGTAAACTTGTTTGCTAATTGTGCATGTCCGCTTGGTCGAGAGACCCACTTACATCTAGACTAACTAGAACCAGTTCACCACCCGAGCAAAAGCCCGACTCACACATGGCACAACCACCGTCACTACAAGATAGGTTCTATCCTATTAGGACCTCTCTTCCTTCTTGCATTCAGTTATCCGATGAAGGTGTTGACCAATTTAAGCTCAAGCCACAATACACCAACACTCTTCCCAAATTTCATGGACTTGAATCTGAGGATGCATACTTTTTCATAAGGGAATTTGAAGAAGTATGTCTCATGATGAAGATACCCAGCCTAGGAGAAGATGCCATCAAACTACGGTTTGTCCCATTCGCTTTGAAAGACTTAGCAAAGAAATGGCTCTACAGTCTAAAGGCCGGTTCAATATCTTCGTGGGATAATTTCGTTAAGGCCTTCTTAAAGAAATTTTATCCCGTCCACAAGACTGCACTAATTAGGAAGAGCATCTTACAGTTTAAGCAAACAGCCAATGAACCTTTTTGGAAATATTTCGAACGTTTTAAGGACCTCTTTGCCCAATGCCCTCACCATGGGATAGAGAAATGGCGACTTTGTCAAGTCTATATGATGGATTAGAATATCAAACTAAAACGCTATTAGAATCCATGTGCCAAGGAGGATTTTTGAAAAAGAACGAAAATGAAGGATAGTTATTATATGAAGAATTAGCTGATAATACCATCCAATGGGAACCAACTCCGGAAAATTTAGGACTAATGACCTTACTTCTTCTAAAGGAGGTATCCATTCCATTGAGGCCAACATAGCTACCGATGGTAAGTTAGCTGTTGTGATGCGAAGACTAGAAGCTCTTGAAACTAAAGAACCAGTCTCTGTGAACCAAGTCAGCCCAATACCTTCGGCGGGCTGTACTTATTGTCAAGGCATGCACCATGTGTTCGAGGAATGTCCCGTCTTTATCGCGCATCAAACCTTGCCCGAACATATGAGTGCGGCCTTCACAAGGCCCGCCAACAATCCATATTCGCCCACCTACAATCCCGGTTGGAGAAATCATCCCAATATTTCATGGGGCCCAAGCAACAATGATCAAACTAAGCCCAAATTCTTCAACAATTTCCAAATCCACCCTATCAACAAAATTTCCCTAGTCAAAATCCTCCACACTCTTTCTAATATTCACAATGGAAATAAGACTCTCCAACATGGAAAGAAAGGTGGACACTCTAGTTAAAAGCCATGACACACTGGCTCAAGTCTTGACTAGAATAGAGATCCAACTGAATCAACAAGAAAGACAAAGGGGAACTCTACCAAGTCAACCATTGCTAAACCCTAGGAATCCTAGGCAAGCCAATGAGGCTCAAGACCAAAACCACTGTAACTTGGATCATACACTAAGATCAGGGAAACAAGTTGATAATCACGTATCCATGCCACAGGACCTATCTCAGTTGTCCATTCCATCTAGTTCCACTCCATCTCCGCAAAACTCCAAAGAAACTGAACTTGAGAAATCAGCAGGACAGGTGCACCAGCCTATAGCCCCATTTCCGAATAGGCTTAGGAGTAATAATAATGCACATATGGAGAAACTACTCGAGGTATTCAATCAGGTTAGGCTCAATATACCACTTCTTGATGCAATCCAACAGGTCCCTAGTTATGCCAAATTCCTTAAGGACATGTGCACCAAGAAAGAAAGACAAATGTGCCTAAGAAGGTTTTTCTAGCCACTAACATTAGTGAGCTATTGTCCAACCAGATCCTAGTCAAGTACAAGGACCCTGGTTGCCCTACCATTTCTTGCACAATAGGTCGAGCTGAAATCAATCAGGCACTCTTCGATTTAGGAGCTAACATTAATTTGCTTCCTTTCTCCGTATATCAACAACTTGGATTAGGAGAACTCACCCAACCCAAGTTACAATCCAATTGGCTGATCGCTCAATCAAAGTTCCTAAGGAGAGATCAATGATGTCCTCATACGGGTGGGAGAATTCATTTACCCAGTCGATTTTATTGTTTTAGAGACACAACCTGTGTCTAATCCTAGGTCCCAAACTCCCGTCATCTTAGGACGCCCGTTCCTAGCAACCGCGAATGCAATCATAAATTGTAGAAACGGATCCATGAGATTGACTTTTGGGGATATGACCAAGGAAGTCAATGTTTTCAACTTAGGTAAGCATCCCTACGACATGACCGACCAACCCTTTGAGGTTAACTTCATTGAAAACATGACGAGTGAGCACAATGAGGAGATCATACTAGAGTCAAAGGAAGAGGAAGAGTTAGAATCAAGTGATCTCAACCTTGATGAGATCGAATGGGCAGCAAATCCAAATTCTATAGTGATGGAAAATTCAAGCTTAACACCTCCACCCATCGAGCCACCTCCTTCATTGGAGCTAAAGACCTTGCCTAAACATCTTAAGTACGCCTACCTAGGTGAACAAGAGACGTTACCAGTCATAGTTGCCTCTAATTTGACTAATAGGCAAGAGGAAGACCTACTGGCAACCCTTAGGAGACATAGGGAAGCCATTGGTTGGACTATGGCAGATATCAAGGGACTGAGCCCTACGATAGTCCAGCATCGAATCCATCTAGAGGAAGGGGTTAAACCGAAGAGGGATCCACAGCGTAGGCTAAACCCACTCATGCAAGAGACTGTACAGCTGAAATAGTGAAACTGTTAGATAATGGGATCATTTATCCCATTTCCGATAGCGAATGGGTTAGCCCAATGCATGTGGTCCCTAAGAAGTCTAGGTTTACTGTGGTAGAAAACGACAAGCATGAGTTAGTGCAAACACGATTGCCCACCAAAGTTCGAGTATGCATAGACTATTGCAAGTTGAACGCCGCCACTAGGAAAGATCATTTTCCCCTCCCATTTATTGACCAAATGCTGGAACGATTAGCCGGTCATGAGTATTACTGTTTTTGGACGGTTACTCAGGGTATAACCAAATCCCAATAGCCCCGGAGGACCAAGAAAAGACAACGTTCACGTGCCCATTTGGGACATTTGCCTATCGTCGAATGCCTTTCGGCCTATGTAATGCCCCCGCCACATTCCAACGTTATATGTTAAGCCTTTTTTCTGATATGGTCGAGCGCTTCTTAGAGATTTTCATGGAGGACTTCTCCGTCTATGGGAATTCATTTGACCAATGTCTCCATCACTTGGAGCTAGTGCTGAATAGATGCACCGAAAAGAACTTAACCCTCAATTGGGAAAAGTGTCACTTCATGGTGCAGCATGGGATTGTCCTAAGTCATGAGATATCTAGGGAAGGGATCAAAGTAGACAAGGGTAAGGTGGAGATCATAGCCAAACTTCCAATTCCACGATGCGTGAAGGACATTCGTTCTTTCTTAGGACACGCTGGGTTTTACCGTAGGTTCATTAAGGATTTTAGCAAAATTGCTAGACCCCTTACAAACCTCCTAGCTAAAGACGTGCCCTTCATCTTTGACAATATGTGTAATAGCGCGTGGCCAGGGACAAGGCTGTGGCCGCGGAAACGCGGCCAAAGCCGCGTTTCCGCGGCCAGATGGATGAGAGGGGATACCTGTTTTTGCACGAGAGTTTTACCGGGACTCTACTTCTTCCAGCTCCTATAAATACCCCTGCAGAGCAACAAAGAGGCATCCAGAGACGGGAAATTAGGGTTTCTTTAGTTTTTCTCTTTTCAAATTTCTGTAATCTTCATTTCGTTTTTAGCATACTTTGGAGAAGAAGGAGCATTGTATTTGGACGCGATTTCAAACAAAGGTTACCTTTTTTGCCATTTAAATTCTTGTCATTTAATTTCGTTTTACTCTGTGATCTTTCTATTTGTTTTGTTCTTCTTTCTCTCACAATTCTTCATATTAAACAAAATAAAAATTAAAAATATAAAAAAAGATGATTAACTAATTCTAAAGTGTGGTTTGCTGATTTCTTAAACAACCCTAGAGCAGTTTAGGAATTGAATAGATTGATAATAAATTTTAGAAACCCTAGGTTTAAGACAGATTGCTTGAAGATTAAATTGATAGTTAGTTTTTCTAATCTAGGTTACACCTCTAAACTATTCTTCACAACTTCATGCTTAAGTACTTTGACAGCATAACCTTAAGGTGAGACTTTTCTTATACTGTACTTAGAAGTTAGGATGAACACTTGTTGGATTTTTAGTAGTGCAAACTAGTTAGATTCTAATATCATTTTTTCTTGCTTGAATCTTTTCTAATAAACCTAGGATAGATTTTATGTATTTCAAGATGATATTCAATATTCAAGACTTACACTATGGGTTGTGGTAGAAGATCAGTAAAACCACATATCTCCAATCATATATTCCAAATCTAATCTCTCTTTTGTTTTGTTCTAAGGATACAGAGAAATCGTCCGAAAAGCTTGCATCGCATCCTTCCCTGTGGATCGACCCGCTTTGGCCCTTGCTGTAGCGGATAGAATTGAGACTGAGAATTCATAAACTTTAACTCTTTCTTTGCAATCTCAGTTTTTCAATCAAAATAGCCGCGTTTCCGCGGCCTGAGTAGTGAACTACTCACTGATTTTTCTGCAGGATGCTAGAAATTTAAAGCTATACTTGCTGTTTTGTTAATTTTTCTCTGTAATCACTCTGCACACTGCTAATTAATTAACAGTAACCTATTTGTTGAAAAAATAAAAAAAATTAGACTCTTGCATCTTAGGCACGTGTCTATTTAATTTTTTTAATTCTGTTGAAGAGTGCTGGCGACAAGGTACGTTTGCATTGCATATAGATTAGGAAACACTCTTGGCTGATTTACTGCTTTTTGAGTGACTACTTATCTACTGCTTTACAAGTACACAAAAAAATTTAAGGGCATAACCCATAAATAACATAAGGTGGGGATTTCATCACCCTTCCTTGGCCCACAAATCATCTCCGTCGCACTCACAACCCTAACCCTAAATAAAAATGACTAGACGTTGGCCCTAGGGACATCTTGGACTCAATTAGGAGATTATCCTAAGGGGGAAAGGTGTTGGAATTTGACTCCTGCCAAATCAGTGTCTAGGAAGGGGATTAAGGGCCTAAAGCCCGAAAATTGGTGGTTACTTAATTAAAGAACGTCTTTGACGGATAACCTCCCACCAATCTTGCTCTGACCTGGCTGATTGGCTTGTGGTCCAAGTCTGCATTATACCTCCCGTAGACAGTCTAACCAGTTAGGAGTCGTCTAGGTCATAAGTCTGCCCTAACTTAGGTTAGAATTTTTTTTCTTCTTTCTTTCTTTTTTGTTTGCTTATTTATTTGTTTTCTTTTTTGTGTTTTATTGTGTGATATAACTTATAACAACAATTTTTCAATTTTAATGACTATCCATATTACACATCAACCTCTTTTTCGGATATTACCAACCCGACATATCATAACTTTAACCAACCTAGTGTGCCAGATTGGTCTTATTCGAATCATTACATGCCCCGTCCCAATACTATGAATAAGACTGGAATAATCATCACTACCCTTCACAGAGTCAATGGGGATACAACACATGGTTCAAAGTCTCGGTCTCGGCCGCCGACTCGGCCGGCACCGAGACGGATCGGTCTCGGCGACTCGGATCGGACTCGGACGATACGCGCAAAACGCTACATAGAACGCCAAAAAAATTATGAAAAATTCATGACAAATCATAAAAAATTGTAGATATCAAAATTCATGTATCAAAATTAAACTGAGGGAGAGAGAGAGGAACAGAGAGAGAGGGAGAGAGACTGAGACAGAAGGGAGAGAGGGAGACAGTCACACAGAGGAGGAGAGAGAGAGACTGAGAGAGAGGGAGAGAGAGAGGGACTGAGAGAGGGAGAGGGGGAGAGAGGGACTGAGAGGGAGAGAGAGGGACAGAGAGGGACAGGGAGAGAGAGACTAAGAGGGAGAGGAGAGAGTCCGATAGAGAGATACAGAGGGAGAGAGATACAGACAAGGTTCTAACTATCGGATATCGGGATCGTATCGGACAGTGTTTTTTCATATCGGATATCGGATATCGGGGGAGATATCGGGGATACGCGCGCATATCGAGCGTTCATATTAGACACTATATATAATGAAATATTGATAACTAAAAGTTAGTTTAGAGTCATAGATATCATCTATCTAATAAAAATGATGTAATAAGCTTGCAAAGACGGTAAAAAAATAATGTACATTTGCACGTTGTCATGCAATAAATAAGTTATTTCATATCGGGCGATATATCGGGCAATATTGGGCGATTTATTGGACGGTATTTCAAATATCGGCCGTTTTTTGCTGCAAACGATATGGCGAACGATTTTACCATATCGTATCGGCAACAGGCAAAAAAGGAGATATCGGACGATATCTCGGCCGACTCGGCCGATATTTAAAACAGGGATACAGAGGGAGAGAGAGAGTCCAACAGAGAGAGACAGAGAGAGAGACAAAGAGAGACGGAGAGAGAGAGACAGAGAGGGAGAGAGTCCGACGGGGAGAGAGACAGACGGAGAGAGAGACAGTCGCTGCGGGAGAGAGAGACGGAGAAAGAGAGAGAGAGAGGCACAGAGAGAGGGAGAGGGGGAGAGAGAGACTGAGGGGGAGAGGGAGAAATACCTGCAGACGGCGACGGCAACGGCGACGACTGCCGGCGACGGCGAGGGCGACGCGGGGGGACGGCGAAGGCGACGCGGGGGGACGGAGGGCGACGCGAGGAAGAGAGAGAGATCAGATCTGATCTCTCTCTCTCCCTCAGCGCCTTTAAAGGCGCTTTGTCACGGGCGCCGAGTCGACCCGACTCGGGTCCGACTCGGACCCGACTCGGTCAACTCGGCGAACTTCGATCGACTCGGGCCTCCGATACGACTCGGAGGGGGCCGAGTCGGATACGACTCGGCCGAGTCGTATCCGACTCGGCCGATATTTCGAACTATGATACAACACCCCTGAGCCATATTGTCAACCACCTTTTCAACTATTATCTTCATATACTTCTTTTACCACACCACCAACGTTTCAGTCCTCAAATGATCCATTCGATGGGTTAGAAGAAAAGTGAATCGCTTGCAAGGTTTAATGAATGAGCAAATTTCTAGACTTTCAAACATTCTTGAACTAACCAACCAAGTTGATATGAACAAGAATCATTATGTCTAGAAGACCTTGATCAAAATTCAATTTCATCACATCAATATGAACTTGATCAATCCCAATCCTTGACAAATTGGATAGTTTTAATTTCAATGAGATTGAATTAGATTGTGAATGTGAACCCGATCCCTAACTTTGCGATTCAGTTTCCATCTTCGAATCTATGTTGACTCTGGTATTCTTACCCAATTTGGACCAATTTTCTGAGCCAACATTTATTCCCGTACCCATAGATTTTGAAATTGAATCACCAATTTTGGATAGTCACGTTCCATTGATGGGAAAAGAATGTGAATATCAATTCTTGGACTTGGACTCAACGCTTGAACCAAAACTAACTCTCGAACCCCACGTCAATTTTCCCGAGTTTGTATTGGTTCCTGAACTTATTATTCTTGAGTCTAAGTCAACCATTCTACCAAGTCACATTCTTTTGTTGGACATAGGTATAGACCAAGATGACTCTGTGATGATTTTCCAGGACTGGTCATGTAAAGGAAGTAAGTTTCACGATAGGATCTTCCATAATCCTATTCATACTAGGGACTCTAAACATGTAAATAGAAAAGAGGTCAATAAAGGTAGGTTCCGTGAACTACCACATTATCTTGATTGGGTAGTAACGCTTGGCCCAATCAGACCACCACCGAAACCACCCCCTAAGGTAATATTTTTCTTCCCTTTCTTCTTTTTCATGCATAAATGCATTCATTTATACATTGAGGACAATGCATGAAATAGGTATGGGGGGAGGATTTACTAACATACTAACATAGGTAGATACTAAATAAAAAAAATTTAAAAATTTTTTATAAAAAGGACAATATTTTGACTTCTCTTTTGACAGAAATCTAAGTTAATCTTAAGAATTAGGAAAATCATGATTAGGATTTCTAAAAACTTGGTCAAAATAAATAAATTGTTAAAATTTTAGGTATAGAAAAAAATTTGAATAAGTAATTAGTCTTGATTTTTACCTTAATGAAATGTGCATACCTAATACATTTACATATCTAGGATTCTAAGACAAAGACTCTGGTGCCCTATAAAAAAATAATACCAAAAAAACAAAAAAAACAAAGAAATTAACTGATTAAGCTGGATACATGTGCCTCAAGAAGCATTAGTATTCACGCCTAAAGGTGATTTTATAAATAGAGTCCTTGGTTTTGTGGCCTAGTTCTCTCGAATTTAAGTTCGTGGGGTGTTTTCTCACCCGGTGCCCTAAAACCAACCAGTTTGGGAGCCACCGACTTTAAGTTCGCTACATGGGTGGATTAGAAAGCCTAAGAAAACTAAGAAATATTACTTATATATGTAATAACACATCTAATAGTCAATTAGTTAGGTATGAGGGCCTCAAGAAGCCTTCATGCTTACACGAAAAAAAATTAGATGAGTTATACATATTAAAAAACAGAGAAAATAATAATAAAGAGGCATGAGAGTCCAAGTTAAAGAATTCCTAGTAAAGATTCACAAGGATGCATATGACTTTTGGTAACGAAAAAGACTATACAAAAATTCAATTTTTGATTCTTACTTAAAATGGATAACAATTTATTATATAAAGACTAAGTTTAAGAATGAATAACAATGATAATCCTAAAACTTATAGACTACTTAGTCTCTTCAAACATATTTCAAATATTTTTTTTATAGATTTTGTGGGTGTAATCCACTGAAAACCCTCACGAGACAACACTCGTCCTCTAGGGTAACCTAGAGGTTTAACGGCTTATTGCACATGCTAAGTGCAACCGTAATTCCTACGAAAGTGAGTTAGCTAGACTAGTTTTTCTTTTCTTATTCTTTTTGATTTTTACTCGAGGACGAGCAAAAAGATAAGTGTGGGGGTGTGATAGGTAGTAAAAATGCATATTTATCACTACATTTACTATCATATTTCCCTATTTATTCCTATAATTCTGCACTATTACTAATGTTTTATTATTTAATGTGTGCAGGCCTTGAGTAATTATTTAAATAAAAGAATAAAGCCTAAATGAAGCCCAGAAGCCCAAAAAGCCCATGTGCAAAAGTTGTAGTAATTTAGAAGTTTCTTATTATCTAACCTAATCTAAACTTGAATTTTTTAAACTCTTTATTTAAAATCTAAGTGAAGAAAAGGAAGGATAAGAAAGAACTCCTAATTGCTAAAAGAAGAGAAAAATGATGGACTTCTACTCAACCCTAATTGCTTGCGGGACAAGGCTATAGATAAAGGGAGAAGAGTGCAAAGATAACAAAATCATTTTAAAATATTTGGATTTAGGGTAACTTGCTTCCCAAGTTACCCCGAATTTTCAAAATAAAGAGTCGGTATGCAAAATCCAGAAGGATATACCCAGATGGACGGACCAGAGGAGGCCACGCGAGAAAACGCGTGGCCAGAAGCCAAGCTTTGGCCGCGGAAACGCGGCCATAGCCGTGTTTCCGCGGCCCTATGGATGAGACTGAATACCAGTTTTCGCAGGAGAGTTGTACTGGGACTCTACTACTTCTATCTCCTATAAATACCCCTGCAGAGCAACAGAGGGGTGTACAGAAACGAGCTTAGGGTTTTTCTTTAGATTCTCTCTAATTTGTAGATTGTAACTTAGGTTTGTTTTAGTTTTCTTTTATGTAATTTTTATTTTTTATGTAACTGAGAGGAGAGACGAGTTTCATGGAGGAAGGAGATCAAGCTTGTACTGAGGTGACATCGGTGTAAGTCTTTTCTTCCATTGTTATAAGAATCAAATAGAAGTTCTGTTTCTTCTTTATTCTTGTTTTGTTTTTGTTTCCCTCTTTTGTGTTGGTTGATCCAAGTAAAACCAATAGCCTCGAAGTTTCCTTCTCCTTGCAAGTGTCGTTGATGGTTTATGAAGATGAACATCCATTTCCATGGTAGTATAGCTCGCCCTTTTATTTCATAGTGTAAATCGGGAATGGGGAAGATCTTATATTCCATGCTTCGCTCGCCTTCAAAGAAAGGTACATCGTTGATACGGTCCAAAGGTAAGCAGACGCCGAAGAGGTAAGTATGTTTTTAATTTTTAGTTTTCTTTCTTTTATTTCTTTAGTTTAGATTACCAAAACTACAATATTCCCAATCTCTTTCACTCTTTTTCATTGTAAATATCAATCATTGTAAATATCATTATAAATAAAAAAAAGAGAGAGAACTTACTAAACAAGCTTCCATCGCTAGTCTCTCCCTGTGGATCACGACCCGCATAGCCACTTGCTATAGCGGTAGAATTGAGTACCTTGCACATTCTATTCTTAGATCTGAAATTTTGTATTCTTGTGTGCAGGTAAAATCTCAATCACATCTCTAGATGCAAGGTCCGCTTCAAGAACTGAATCAAAAAACATTAATGGGCATGTTTGAGAATGTTAAGAATAATTGAAGGGGCACCCTCTCTCTTTCATCTTTCTTCATTTCAGATAATGATTTAGCATTAAGACTGAATTGGAGACAGCTTGATGCGAAAAAATGATATCTTTCCATCAGAATGAGATTCTCTTTATGCCTCAACCACACAGGCTCTGTATCATCTAGAATCGCTACGACATTCGCTCCTAAAACGACATGAAGGCCTTTCTGGTGTCCTATAGTTGAATCATCTTGTGAAATTACTCGTGTCAAAGTAGACTTTATCAGGATCAAGTACCTTGGCCATTTCAAGTGCATATGGTCGCTCACCCATAGTGTAAACATACATTTCAAACATAGTACTCGTTTCCTTCAAAAAGGCCTGGACAAATAGCCTCAACTTTGTGAGCATACGTATGCGATCTAATTTGAATACGCTTCTGTCTGGATCACCTTGCATGGAGTGTGCCTGATGTTTTAGATGTTCTTCTTCAGGAGAGACTTCTTCTAGCCGTGTTGAATTCAGTAAAGTATGATCCAAGTCTAAGATCAATACCAACTTCTTTGCATGCAACAAGTTCTTTAGGTCAGCTCCACGCAGTCTATCAATTTCCTTACCGGCTAGCCTCAAATCTTTATGAATGTAACCCCATGCAATGCCAGATTCATCATCCTCAACCTTTCCACATCTCATGCACATGCCTTTGATGAAACCAGGATGTGGAGGGCACACATCCTCAACTACAGGCTTTGATGAAGTGCCTGTATTTTCCAGAGTTGTCTCAACTACCGTTGTTCCCTCAAGCTCTTTGGCAACCTCCAAGTCCTCCACTTTGCATCTTTTAGCCCTCTGCTCCAGAAATTCATCCTCTTCTTCGTCATTCTCTTGATCCTCATCTGGAGAAGTGTCTGAAGAGGCCAATTCCAACACTGCATCAAGCAACGCTGCAAAATCGTCACGGCTGCTTGATGAGTGCACAGGAGATTCTGCTGCAAGACTCATACTTGAAGCACTACAAACACACTGGGAGCAGAGACACAGGAAGAGTGGGCATCATCCCCTAACAGGTGTCCTTAGAGAACACATCGGAGCTAGACGTAAGTCCTCAGAGAAGTGTTTGCTGGAGTTGAAGACTGATTAAAGAGATTCAAAGACTTGGGGTGGGGTGGGGGTGGGGGTTGGGGGGGGGGGGGGGGGGGGGGGGGGGACACTCCTCGATGCACTAGTAGATTTGTTGCAGTTTTTGTCTATTCATAAGAGTTCTGAAATACATGAAGTCAAATGGGTCATTAAAATCAGTA
Source organism: Agave tequilana (assembly GCA_038442645.1). Lineage (NCBI taxonomy): Eukaryota > Viridiplantae > Streptophyta > Magnoliopsida > Asparagales > Asparagaceae > Agave > Agave tequilana. The sequence continues at coordinate 120,876 of JAVJIF010011266.1, forward strand.
TATGGAACACAAGATGAGGAATTCAGACAATAAAACTATTAGAATGCAATGCAATAAACAAGAAGCAAGAAGAGAATCAATACTATAGAACATGCTATGCAGATCAAGTTCTCATTTCTTGTCAGTTATTTTCCTCAAAGGGGAGAATTATAAGATGATCATGCCGCAGAAACAGGGTAAATTGTAGTCTCATTATTGAGGTCTTAAGAGTTTTTTTTTTCAAGTACCTTAAATTAAATGATATGTGAATTATAGTGGTATATATGAATTTATAGATTACAGTAAGAACCTAGAGAAAGCAACATGAGTTTCTGGTTTGCCATATGGAAGCCAGAATTGAACACACGAAATTTTAAGAGACAAAATGAAAAATCTTGATTAATGGTTACATAGGTGGGCATTTGATGCATGATAAGAATAAAACACTGCATCCCCTATAGGCAAGTAAGCAAAATCATTCAGTTCACCAATCTGAGGCATTGACAAGCTACAATGCATTATGTTATATAATATGTATCCAGCAAAGCATGTCCTTTAGAAATATTTAGTATTCAGGAAAGGGTGATACCTGAAAATAAATAAAATGTGGATGGATGTTTGTGTGCATCTATGAGTGTGATTGGCGCGTGAACAACTGGAATAAGTTCTTACTGAAACAGGAAATTATGCCAGTAAAACCGAAAACAAGCTGGTGCAGCGCTTTCTAATGACCATAAAGATGATGTTAATATTTGTATGGCCCCAGATGATTCTTAACTTTACCATATCGATATGTTCTGTAGTCATAGATAAATGTGGATGATAGATTTCCTTGTGATATAGAAAAGTTGGTTTAACATAAAGAGTCTACATGAAAAAAATAAGTAATTCGCTTTTCAGTAAGCACATTTTCCCATTCTTTTATTCCATGAGTAAAATGTATACAACCATGGAATATCAAAAGAAGAATAGCTTAAAGAACTGAATGATATGGACAAGACAAAGAAAAGTAGTGTCGTTTGCTAGATTAAGATCCCTGCACTGCCAAAAAATCAAGTCCATCCTTCAAGAATCCGGTACAGTAGGATTTTTTGGATATATATTTTTTTCATCCAGGTCTTTAACTGTCCAGAAATAACAATAATGCCAACTGCATACTCATGAACATAATGACGACAACAATTGGATTGGGGGCTGAGAAGATTCATGGGCTTGTACTGGTATTATGGGACTCCCCGGAAATTTTTAATTCTATCTGGTTTCCCAAAATTTTTGCCACAGCTTGAATAAGAGAACAGCTACAAGAAGAAAGGACTTTATGCTGAAAAGCTTTAATGGCTGACTCAACTTATAAATTAATATTTCTTTGTCAGAGTAACACGTATGAAATATCCAGTGCCGATAAATGGTGACTGAATGATAGGGAGAACAATGTATGGAATCTTGATCATTTATAGTCATCTCTCATCAGGTCATATGGAATCGAGCATCCCTTCAAAAGCTCCAGTTATTCATCAATAGAATCTTCGTCTTTCCCTAATTCTCCAATATACCCAATGTTTAAAGATCATGTCCACATCAAAGTTCAAGAAGTCACTTTGATCATTAATCCTCAGAATTTAGATCTTATCAACTTGTACCTGCGCCAAGGTCCATCACCATGGATTGAAGAAAAAGCCTATGGTTTCCAGAAAAGGGAAGAAGTGAACAAGTATTATCTTGTCAAGAACAGATGTTACTTCACAAAGATTAAAAGATTATCAAATGCAGTGACAAATCCTAGAAATGAAGCAATTTTATATCAGAACTGAAAGAAATTGGACAAATTAACTGACTCAGACAAGGAAGCGAAGATGCCGGCTAGATCTCGTTCTAGCGCCAATGAACTAGGATACCTTCAGGTAGGATAATACTCGAATCCACGAGCAAAGATAACAACTCGAATCCACGAGCAATTGGAGACAAAGAAACTCAATTTTCTTGATTAAAAATTGAATAAAAAGTTAAATACTAAAAACAAAGATACAATGGCCTTATATAGGGAAATAAAAAGAAATATTACTCTAACTAGGAAACCTAATTAAAAAAAGAAAAACCAATCGGAATCCAACTCGGACTGAAAAACTAAAAATAAATAAAGAAAAACGAAACAAATTGGAATCCAAAATGGACCCGAAAACAAACTCCTAAACAGAATCGAACTGCTGATACGCGACTTCGTTGGCTTCCTACATCAGTCCTCCCTCTTTAAAAGAACTCGTCTTTGAGTTCCAATAAATAGAGCCATGAACGATACCATCTTTAGCAAAGTCGGTTTGAGGGAAAGTGTGATCCCAAAATTTTGATTCGCCTCGACGATCTTCATCAAACTCCATGTAGTGTTGTATCATCGAATCTTCAATGTAATCATTATCTCGGATCGATTGATAATCAATGCCAATTGGTTGGTGCTCCTCCATCATCCAGCTATACACATACTCCATGTTCCTAATACTTCATTGGTTTACCTCCATGAAGACCTTCCAAAGTACAATTGGAGAAATAACTTGGCATACCGCGCAGAACACGCCGCGCCCATATGCTAATTGAAGGTGATATGAACTTGAAGACTTTAAAACTTTCATCTCTAGCACTCTCCTTATGCATGAAAGGATCCTCGAAATCATGAAGAATAGATGTGTCATGATGTTGATTATCTCTCATGGGTGGTAATTCTTCCGAAAGCTCATCATGAACAACTTCTTTGAACTCTTCCAAAATGGGCTTCATCTTCTCAGGAACTTCAATGGATAAAGTGACTTCTTCTTTGACCACATTTGCTTTATCACTTTTAATTCCACCAAGAACTCGCCTCGTTGCATATGGATATGAACTTAGGCTTCTCTTCTTCTTCTGTAGGCTTTGGGGCAGGTGGAATTGACCGCGTGGCAACTCTTTTACCCTTCCATGGGAACACATAGACGTTCTCTTTACCTCTGTGGGTAGCATCAACATCGTGTTGCCATGGTCTCCCCAAAAGAACATGATATGTGTCCATGTTAACTACATCACAAGCAATAGTGTCTTGATAAAACTTGCCAATTGAAATAAGAACATGACATAGATATGTTAACTTGATGGAGAGGTCCTTCTTGACCCAACCAATGGTGCAAGGATAAGGAAGCGGTTGCGTCTCTAACTTCAAGTAGTCAATGAGTGCTCTAGAAACGAGATTCTTACAACTTCCGTTATCAATGATGAGGTTCCATACTTTGCTTTTAACCGAACACCTTTATAAAAAATTTGATATCGCTGCGTAGTGTCGAGGGTCTTTTGGTTGCATTGCAATCTATGAACAACACAAGTTGTAAATTCGTTGATGGATGCAAGGGTGTATAGTATTAGTGGTTGAGGAAAATTAGTCGATGGGCGTGGTTGCTATGGTGAATGCGAGGGTGGAGGAGGTGGTGGAGGAAGATTAGTTGATGAGGGATATAGTGGTAGTTGTGGTGGTGGATGCGAGGGTAGAGATGGTGGAGGAAGATTAATTCATGAATGATTATGTTCGCTTCGATACATACCATCGGCTAGATTTTGATCATCGATCTTGAGGGATAATCTCTTAAACTCTTGGACCACGCCGTCCAAGGTTGACTTGATAGCGTCAACCCTCTTTTCAGCAGTGATGATCCTTATGGAAAGACCTTGTAATCCATTGTCGTCTCATGCCATTGCAGGAAAGTAGCCGAAGTTATGATATAGTGTTATCGAGGCGCAATGCGAGGCGCAAAGGATCCAGCGCACACGAAGTGCAAGGCGCAAGACGAGGCGATTGCCTCACTTCAATGAGGCGCATATTTTTTCTTTTTGTATGAATGTATTCTTTTCTATGTATGAATGTATTATGGATTTCTTCATTGTATGAATGTATCCTTTTCTTTGTATTGATGTATTATGGATGTATTCAGTGAGGCACATACTTCAGTGAGGCACATGATTATGACTGTATTTCTGTTTTGTATTCTAAGATATTAAAAAACGCACACTAAAAATGTATTAAAAAAATTTATACGAAAAATCCACTAAAAATTACACTAAGGGGATGTTTGGTTGCAAGGAAGTGGGCGGAAGTAAGGAAATAGGGAAGTATAATTGCTCACTTCCCTATCTATCCAAACACCGGAAAAGGAAAATAAGAAAACCTCTTTTCTCTTTTACACAACCATTTCCTCACTTCCAGAGTGCTACAGTTAATTTTGTGGTCATGTAAATCACATTTGTAATAAATTGTAGCACAAAACAGTTAATTTTTTGACCATGTAACTCTCATTTGCATTCTAATTATAGCCTATCTTTTATTTTTCTTAATTAATTTTTATTTTAATATTATTTTACGGTCAACTTTGTGGTCAACTTTTCCACTTCCACTTTCACATTACCATCCAAAACCGGAAAAGACAAAATATTTTCAAACCACACTTCCCAACAACATCCAAACACCGAAAACTTACTAACCAATTCCCAAGTTCCAAAGGGAATTATTACTACTTCCTCAATTCCTCACTTCCTCACTTCCACCCTAACCAAACAGGCCCTAAAAATACATCAGAGACAGATCTATCTCTCTGTGTTTCTCTCTCGTTCTTCCTCTCTCCTGATCTCTTTCTCCTCCCCAGCTCTCTCCCCCCTCTTCCTCTCTCTCTCCCTCTCTTGATCTCTCTCTGTCTCTCTTCTCTCTCCAGAGAGAAGAGAGACAAAGAGAGATCAAGAGAGGGTTAAAAGAGAGGGAGAGAGAGCTCGAGTGAGAGAGAGAGAGTGCTTACCTGACGACGACGACGAAGGCGATAGTGACGAAGGCGACGAATGCGGGGGCCCCTCTGTCCTAGATCGGGTTCGCCTGCAGTAAAAATGTTGCTTTTTCATTTTTACTTTTTATCTAACTTAAGCGGTCCGGGTTTATCCGATAAATTAGCGGGTTGTAACCCGACTCGCTCCACAAACAATATGCGCATAGAGGCGATCACCTCGCGCCTTGCGCGAGGCACAAGCGAGGCGCATTCGGGGCGCGCGCCTTGCCTGCGATGCAGGGCGCATTGTTGTGCCTCGCTTCGCCTAGCGCCTGAGGCGCATCGCCTCAATTGCCTCTAACAACACTGTTATGATACCACTTGACACAGACAAGGAAGCGAAGATGCCGCTAGATCTCATTCTAACGCCAACGAACCCTAAATGGTACCTTCAGATAGGATAATACTCGAATCCACGAGCAAAAACAACTCAAATCCATGAGCAATTGGAGAGAAAGAAACTCTAATTTCTTAATTAAAAGTTGAATAAAAAGTTGAATACTAAAAATAAAGATACAATGACCTTATATAGGCAAATAAAAGGAAATATTGCTCTAACTAGAAAACTTGATTAAATAAGCAATCGAAATTCAACTCGGACTAGAAAACTAAAAATAAAGAAAGAAGAACGAAACAAATTGAAATCCAAATTGGACCCGAAAACAAACTATTAAACAGAATCAAAGTGCTGATACGCGACTTGGCTTCTTATAACATTAACTGACTCTTTGTTCAGAAGTGGGTGAATAAATCAAGAATATTCAAAAACAGCTTCAAATGAACAAAAAAAAAACTAGGGTTCTTGAAATCAAGGTTACCCCATCAAGTTGAAAGTAGATCTACTAATGGTCAATGCAGATCGAGTCCCCATAATGAGTGAAATAGGTTTTTGCAATGTTCTCATAAATTAAGGATATTGGTAGCCATTTAAGGATCAAACAAAACCTTGTGATTCATCAAGAAGAAATGGTATCTATGCTGAACCCAAGATCTTAAAGGTAAAAATCATTGTAACTATTAAAAAGGGGGTTTCTTTATGGAGACACAAAAAGATGTTCGGAGGATCATTGATGATATCCAAGACTAGAGTACGGTTTTAATAGAGAACATGGATGGAGGTAATACGACAAGATATAGAGGCTAAAGGTCTTAATGAAGGCACATCGCTCGATAGGAATGAGTGGAGAAAGCTGATCCATGTGCCCGATCCGACGTAATTCTCTTTGGTTCATGTAGCCTACCCCACATACTTGGGACAAATGGCTTAGTTGTTGTTATTGTTGTTGTTGTAATAGAGAAGATCCAATGATGATCAAGGTTTTGAAAGCAACCACCAACTTTTAGGCGTTCCTCAAATGCTAATAATCAGCCAAATACAAGTGAACGTAAGGGAGATAACATGAGTAAAATTCACAGCAAAAGGTACCTTTTCTTTCTGGAGCTGCAAGCTCAGCTTTTGATGCTGGAATCCCAATTTATCATAAAATGGATAAGGTAAATGGTTGGCTTTTTATCACTACATGCAGCATTTTACCTCCTATCTAGTTTCTCTAAAGTGCTAGCCTAGTTAAGGGGCCTGCATATTTTGTTGTTCAGTAGGTGGGCAGATCATAGAGGTGGAGTAACTACTGGAGAAAGCTTCTCGATGCAACTAACAAGAGAACTGAACCTATGGAACCTAGCATTACTAAGGGCTAACAATCTAGATTCAAGAAACTATAGGAAAATTGTTGGGTTGGATAAAACCAAACAAATTTAAAAGATTACATATGGATGAATGGAGCTTGTTTAGGTGGGAAATGACAGGGATATGATTAGTTCTCTTTGTTGTCTAAGTTCAAATTCTGTAAAGAAACATTAGAAAAGAGAAGAAGATAGTCAAAAACTTAAGGCTTCCATGTCAGTTATACTGAAGGAAATTAGTGGTCTCTCTGTGTTGTATAATGGATAGGGATCAGTATAATGTGAGCACAAAAAGTGGATCTGAGGTTGCACGGGAAAAGGTTTTAAGTTGCATGGATCATTAGCCAATGATGCTTTGCCATAAATATTCAGGAAAAATATTGCAAGGCAATGAAATTATTCGTAATGTACCTCCATTTCAGTGAATTTCAGTGACAGTTTTGGCTTATTTGAATCCAATCAGTAAGTTTCACATCAAACAAATTGCAACTAACAAGAAATTTAAAAATATAAAAATATAGGGAGGGTAAGAAATCTATGTTCCTATAGATCAATAATTCCACTTAACCTGCCATGACTTCATTCCTAAAAAAAGGTTAAAAGAAAATAAAGAGAGAGGAGGCGCAGAGAGAAGCAAGAAGAAAGGAGAGGAGAAGAGCTGTGACATGAGTAGATTTTATCAATGAGTCAACCGTCCATCTTGCTAGGTTCATTGCATCCGCTCTTCAATGCACTTTGCAATATACACCTTTACATTTCATATCAGATTATGACAAACCTTTAGGTCACTAGTCTTGTCTTTAGGTGGGTTTGTTTTGATTACAGTCTAATTAACTCTAATTATGGCTTTCATATTATTAAATTAGTTTTTAGGTTAATTGATTGAGTACTACAATAAGTTTACTTCTTTTGATTTTAGGCCAAAAATTTATATTATATGCTCTTCATGGACTACGTATAAAAAATGGCAACATGTCTTGTGGCGATGGCCCTTCATGTTTATATACGGCGGAACCATAACCGAATCTCAAAATGAAGCCTTCAAAACTAGCAAACGCTGTCAAAACCTTTAATACAAGGTGGGTCCGAAACCAGAACTGGAACTGAGGTCTCAAACGTTGGTGCCAATTGAGTTTGATGAGAACGCAAATGTTCATCATCATGATTCTGACATAAGTGCCTTCTACAGAAGCCATCACTAGCACAGATACTTTACAGCCTAGGCAGTAGCTCAAAAGAGTTTGAAATACAGCAAACAGCATCCTAACTAATTCTAGAATCCTTGCCTTTAAAAAAAACTAATTCTAGAATCTAAGAGAAGAACATAACTAAAGTCAAGATGTGTGGATTCTCACTTCTGATGGAAAATGATGAGAGTTTAGTTGTATAAGGAGTTACTTGGCTCAAATCCTTGCGTTCATTTCACATGCTTTCATAAAATGCATTAGAAAAATTACAGTAAAGGTGAAGAGGCAGAAAAAGTTAGATACCTCAGATGGATTTACTGGATTTTCAGAGTTAGATTAAAAGTGAATTTGCTTTTCCTTGCATTTATATCTAGGGGGTTGTTGAAAGAGAACTCGGATACCATTGAGCTGTTTATTCATATTGTCAAATTTCTAAAAAAGTAGAAGTTTTCATCATGGAGACAGGAAGTTGATTGTTTTCATGACATGAAAAAGAGTAATACATTCAGCTTTGACTCATGATCTACTTCAGCCTACGTCCTTGCTTAAAAGACTATTTTTCTTATCAAACATGTTATAACATTTAAAATGGTCACTTAATACCCTTTAGGAGTAAAATTACAACCTTTGTTCTTATCTAACCTGTTAATATTTAAGTTTCTACCTGAATAAGACCTAATACCCGATTGATTCTTTGACTGTACTTGTGCTATTGAATTTGTCCTCAAAAACCCTCACTCGTATGAAAGAAGAGAGGAAACAAGAGACTCAACTTACTTGCCTCTGGAACATCCACGTTGCGATGGCTGGAGGGATACAGGTAAGTCTGTGTTAATTCTCCCTTTCTTCTTTTTCGCTCTTCATGCCTCTTTTCCTCTTTCTCTCCACTAAGAAAAGTTTCCAGTCAAAATCGGGTAGTTTGGAGACAAAACCTAAAAAACTGTGAAACACAAGCCAATGCATATCACCTAAAACCCATTAAAATAGGGCTAGTTTTTTTTTTTATTGAGTAGGCTAAATTGATCAAAATTCTATCTGAAAGTGTGGTCTGTTACATGTGCATAATTTTAGTCAGTTTTTCAAACATTGGTATCAACTATCTTTGCAGTAATGATAACTCAGATGCTTCCAGTCTCCAACGACTGTGACTGGTTCATATAAATGTTTTATTTTGTTAGAATTGGAATTGATGACGTCCTAACGAAGAACAAAATTCCTAATGGTTAACCAAATTGCCAGAGAAAGTAAGGCTGTTGTGGGAATAATCACAAGTTTTTTTTTTTTTTTTTTGGGGTGTGTGTGTGTGTGTGTGTGTGTGTGTGTGTGTGTGTGGAACAAAGAAGAAGAGCAAGAAGAAGTAATATCCTCCCCTGTACCTTGAAGAAAAGTGAGAGGAAGAATAAGAAGGAAATTATTTATGGTTACCTGAGTTAAACTGTGAAAGGTGGGATTTCAAAATTTTCAGTTTCTGTGCTACTACCTATCAAGTTGAGAAGATAGCATTTACTCACTGAAGACAACATGGTTTTGACCAGAGTGTCATTACCGATTTCAATGTGTGGTGATGGCTATTTCATGATACTCCTTAGACAATTTTGCAGTGGAAAATTGGAAATACTTTGTGTGAAATATAACCACCCCCACTCCCCACTTGACTCTCAATGAAACCCTAGATTTCAAAACGAAATTCACTGAGCAAGCTCTTAAGCAACTTCAATACTAAATCCTCGTATTTTAGATCCTTTATCATTCCCATGAGCTAATCAATCCATCAGCTCATTGATCCAAGAACCCCTTTCAAGAAATTAACTTGCTAACGTTAATAAAAATCCAATACATTTCAAATAAATCAAGGAAACATTGAAAACCTAACGACCCTCATAATCAATCAATTATCAGCCGACTACTCAATAAAGAGACGAGCAGAACTTTACCAGAAAAACCCTAGAGAAGCTCGAGGAGATCGATCTCGAGAAGCTATCGAGAAACCGGCATCCAACCCACAAGGCGAACTCAGCAGCTATGCAATGCAGTCATCGTCGCCTCTCTCGTTTAATTTTTTTCCATTGATGGAAGCTGGTTACGGTTTTTTCAGGGTTTGGACGAGGACGAAAATACAGGCCAAAGAGATTTGGGAGCTCAAGCGGGATCCACTATTGCTGGTAACGGGGCGAGATTGGGCGACGGCATGAGCGAGCCCGAACCAAAATTTGTGGGTTCAGATTTGGTTCGGGTTTTGAGTATTTAGTCGGGTGTGTTTGGTTGCGAGGAAGTGGGCGGAAGTAAGGAAATGAGGAAGTATAATTGCTCACTTCCCTATCTATCCAAACACTGGAAAAGAAAAATGAGCAAACTTCTTTTCCTTTTTTCTTCTCTCTTTACACAATCATTTCCTCACTTCCAGAGTGCTACAGTTAATTTTGTGGTCATGTAAATCTAATTTATAATAAGTTGTAGCATAAAACAGTGAATTTTTTGGCTATGTAAATCTCACTTGCATTCTAATTACAATCAATTTTTTATTTTTCTTAATTAATTTTAATTTTAATATTATTTTGCAGTCAACTTTGTGATCAACTTTTCTGCTTCCACTTTCTATTACCATCCAAACACGGAAAAGACATAACATTTTCCAAACCACACTTCCCAACAACATCCAAACACCGAAAAACTTACTAACCAATTCTCAAGTTCAAAGGGAACTAATACCACTTCCTCACTTCCTTACTTCCTCACTTCCACCCTTAACCAAACAGGCCTGGGGAAATTGGGGGAAGAAGCGAATCTGAAAATATATGTGGGGAAGGGTAGCATTAAGTTTATCTATATTTAAATTAAATTAATACACACTTAGCATGTTTTTATATTTTGTAACTGTAATTTTTAGCCTGAGATGTGAGTTCTTATTGAAATTTTTAACTCTTCCAATAAAAAGTAGTACTCTTTGGATTATTTGAAGTTCTAGATTCAAGTCTAGACTGTACAATTTTTTTTTTAAAAAAAAACTAAACAAATATAGGGGAAAAAAGACAACTTGTTCTTTTTATTCCTTTCTCTCTTTTAGATAAAAGATGGATAATTTTGTAAATGTAATTTTGTCTGAGATGTGAGTTTTTATTGAAATTTTAACTCTTCGGATAAAAAGTAGTACCCTCTCGGTTATTTGAAGTTCTAGATTCAAGTCTAAACTATACAATTCCAATTTTTAAAAAAACTAAATAAGTATGGAAAATTTTGACAACTTTTTGTTTTTATTTTCCTTTCTTTCTTTTAGATAAAAGGTGGATAATTTTTCTTTCGAGGGCTATTTGGATGGCTGTAGTTGAAACTACATGTGGCTCCAACTACACTAAGGGCATGTTTGTTTTGTCGCAAATGGCCGCAAGTCGTGAGTCGTAAACTTCTTTTTCATTTTCGTTGTTTGTTTCGCTACAAAACAACTTGCAAAATACAACTCTCATTTTCTCACTTGCAGTTACTACAGTTAATTTCGTGGTCATGTAAATCTCACTTTTACACAAATTTTTTCACTTGCAGCTGCTACAGTTAATTTTGCGGTCATGTAAATCCCACTTGTACTATACTTGCAGTATAAAGCAATTACTTGATAATCAATATATAATTTAATATTGTCAAATATTTAATATTTTTAATATTTTTAACAGTGTTTAATTTCTTATTTAATTATTTTTTATTTTTTAGATTTTATCTTTAGATTTTTATTATTTTTAATATTATTTTAATATTTAATATTTTATTATTTTACTTTAAAATTTTTATTTAACATTGTTATTTAATACTTTTATTTTATTAATATTTATACCAATTTTTTTAATATTTTATTTATATTTAATATTTTATTAATATAACAATATTATGCTTTAATATAAAATTACTATATATTTAATTTATTTATTTTTTAGTATAAATAATTATTTTATTAATATTATAATATACTTTATTATTATATTATTATTTTATTATGTTAGTATTGTAATAATAATTCATTATATTAATATTATAATAATAATTTATTATTAGAATTATAATTATATTTACTTTGTTAATTTTATATTTTTATAAATTACAATAATATTATAATAAAATTTAATATTATGATAATTTTTAAATATTTTATAATATTGTAATATTATAGTTAATATTATGATAATTTTTAAATATTTTATAATATTATAATATTATAACTATATTTTATTTTTTTCTTAAGGTTTTTAATATTTATGTTTTATTAGTATTCTTAAAATTTTATTAATGTTGTTTAGATTTTCTTAAAATTTTATAATTATTTATTTAGTTAATATTTTAGTAATATTTTTCTAATTATACTAATACTTTATTAATATTATTATTATAAATAAAATATTAATATTATTAATATTTTATCTCAAATTTATTAATATAATTTAATTTTTAATAGTGAATTTAATTTAATAGTATTTATAATATTTTAATCACTGTTACAGTTAATTTTGTGATCAACTTTTTCACTTACACTTTTACATTACCAACTAAACACTGTAAAATACATATACTTTCTCATTTACATTTTCATTTTACCAACCAAACACCGTAAAATATAATATACTTTCCCATTTACTTTTACTTTATCAACAAAAAATCGTAAAACACAATATATTTTCTCTGCTACAGTTCACTTTTCTCATACTCATTTTACGACTTACAACTTGCAGCCACTTGCAGCAAAACAAACAGGCTTAAATGACAACCCATTGTTTGTTTTTGATACTAGTAGAAGGCTCGCGTTACGTTGCAAGACAAACACATAAAAAGCTTTTCACAAACAACTTTGATGTTATAATGGAAAAGATGTAATAAGAGACATTGTAAAAGAGGGAAAGGGTGCGAAATAGTCCAAATCAAACGCATCTAATATTTTGGAAGCTATTACTTTTGGCTCTTAGACCTTCAACTAGACCTTTTGAATGAAATGCAATTTCTTATAAAAAGATATATTATATTTTCCTACGATATTTCAAAGGGCCTGTTTGTTTCGTTGCAAAACGTCGCAAGTCGTAAGTCGTAAAATGAGAATGGAAAAAGTGAACTGTAGCAGAGAAAATATATTGTGTTTTACGGTGTTTGGTTGATAAAGTGAAGTGCAAATGAAAAAGTATATTGTGTTTTACGGTGTTTGGTTGATAAAGTGAAAGTGTAAATGGTAAAATATTTTGTGTTTTACGGTGTTGGTTGGTAATGTAAAAGTGTAAGTGGAAAAGTTGACCAAAAATTAACTGTAGCAGTGATTTAAATATTATAAATACTATTAAATTAAATCTACTATTGCAAATTAAATTGTATTAATAAATTTGAGATAAAAAATTAATAATCTTAATATTTTATTTATAACAATAATATTAATAAAATATTAGTATAAATAGTAAAATATTACTAAAATATTAACTAAATAAATAATATAAAATTTAAAAAAATCTAAAGAACATTAATAAAATTTTAAGAATACTAATAAAATATAAATATTAAAAAATGTTACAACAATAATAAAATATAGTTATAATATTATAATATTAAAAATACTTGAAAATTATTATAATATAAATGTTATTATAATATTATTGTAATATTATAGAAATATAAAATTAATAAAGTAAAATATAATTATAATTTAATAATAAATTATCATTATAGTATTATTATACTGAATTATTATTACAATATTAACATAATAAAATATTAATATAATAATAAAATATATTATGATATTAATAAAGTAATTTTTATATTAAAATAAATAATTAAATATATAGTAATTTTATATTAAAGTATAATAATGTTATATTAATAAAATATTAACTCTAAATAAAATAATAAAAAATGGAATAAGTATTAATAAATAATAAAATATTAAATTAAAATAGTAAAATATTAAATATTAAAACAATAAAAAAGTTAAAGATTAAAAATATAAAATAATTAAATAATTAAATAAAAAATTGAACACTATTAAAATATTAAATATTTAATAATATTTAATTATATATTGATTATCAAGTAACTGTTTTGAACTGTAAGTATACTACAAGTGACAGTTACATGACCACAAATTAACTGTAGCAACTGCAAGTGGGAAAATAAGAGTGTAAAAGTGAGATTTACATGACCACAAATTTAACTGTAGCAACTGCAAGTGGGAAAAGAAGAGTTGCAAAAGTGTTTTACATTTTTCATTTTACAAAAGAAACCAAACAACTTTAAATGTAAAGTTGCAAAACTTTTTGCATTTTGCAAACGTTTTGCAACTTACCAAACACGCCCAAAGTCTTGGGAATCTCATAGTATTGCTCCTTGTTCGCATGAGTTTAACCAATATGACTAATAAGGTACGATCTTTGAGGGTGAGTGGTTTGGTAGGCGAGCGAGTAAAAACAATTATATAAAAGAAAGCAAGGATAAATATGACATCACATGACATTGGGTGTCACACCACAGTGATCTCACACCATGAACTCGAGAAAAGTTTTCACATACTGCTTTGATATTTCATTTCATGTTTTTTTTTTTTTTTTTGTAGTGTCTTTATTTATAATAAGATCTTACTTGAGATCTAAGAAACCAATATATCTAGAAAGATATAAAAAAAATATTTCCTAAACTAATCCTAGTAAAAAGCAATTCGCTTTATAGATGGGAATACAAATATTTTGTTGAAAAAACAAAATAAAAATCTAATCCTAAAGGAAATACTTGCAAAGAAATTTTTTAACATAGAAAGATTATGAATACTTGAGAGAATCATATAGGAACCAATTGACCAGAAGCATTTCATGAAAAATTTCTGCGATGCAATTGGAACATGCTGACCAAAAAAATATTGTACATCACTTCTCCATCCACAACTTACATTCTAGGATTTATAGAAAGCCCATGTCCTTCTTATCATTATCTTGGTTTGGAACATGGCACTAATTAACAGAGTTGGCAGCATGCTGATACCCGACCTTAAAATCTAGTCAAACACGGCAAATGTTGAACTTTGAAGCAAGTCTTATTTTGATGGGAAAAGATTTAGATGATAAATATGATGAAAATATGTTTAGAATTGCAAGTTTGAGAAAAAATTGAGGAGAAAGCATTTTGAGTGAAGCTCTATCATATTAAATGATCGGATATTGTTATGCATACTTCATACGTGAACTTAAATCTAACTATGTTAGCTCGCTGAGGATTGTCATGAACAGACTACACGAACATGCATTTATACTAGTGTACCAGTAATGTCATCAGGATCTTCATAATTTGAAGCAAATTGACCTATTAGATTGTTATCTCAAGTTTCATCAGAATCTTCCTCATCTTGCAATTTTCAAGTTCAATCTCAGAATTGAATCGTAGATCACACAATGTGATCAAGTTGAGTTATTCGTAAATAAGACAATGTAGAAAATCATATTGTGTGCTCGATTGAAATAAAAAAACCTTTTCTTAAACATATTTTTAGTAAAACATGATCCAATCGTCAGGTATATAAATTGAACAAAAAAAGATTAACATGATTAGTGAAGTCTTAACTCCCCAAATTTTTAAAAAATGAAAAAAATTAAAAAAAAAGATAAAGGGTGAGGAATCTGAATATTAAGTAATTAATAAAAGCTCAACAGATAATAAAAACCCTTACTTTTTTCATGGCAACGAGAAAACAGAAAAAAAAAATCACCTTTTTGAGTGGCACTTGGTGGAGATTCGATGTACGAATTGAGACAAGGGAGAGAAAGGAGGAGGTCGGTGAAGAGAGGTGGAAGTCGCCGAGCCAACCAGATGAAGTTGATCTCGAGATCTGGAAGTGTTGGAGGAGGAGGAGAGCGGGGGCAAAGAAGAAAGAGGCGTTTGGTTGAAAAAAATCAAAGTAAAATTATTTGAATGAATGAAAGTTATAACGGATAAATTCTGACTACAGAAAAGAGGAGGGTTTGAGTGGACCTCCCTTTTGTTTAGTGCCGGGATTTTGATATAACAATGGAGAGTGAATCTTGTTCTCTGTTGGTGAAGCGAACTAGAAGCTTTTCTCTGGATCTTCTTCTTGCTCATTGGAGAAGTGTGCAAATTCAGTCAATGGCTGAAAAAAAAATCCCAAAGAGATTAAAACTTAAATTCAGCAAGCTAGAAAGAGTACACTCTTTTGTTTTCTCGAACTCTCTCAGGCTAAAAGGTCCCTCTCTATAACTTCTCACAGCTATTTATAGAGATATTTGCAACTCACCCCTTAAATATCTCTATAATGGGAATTAATTTCCCATTATGCGGAGAGAATATGGGTGTTAACTGACCCAGTTGATGGCTGTCAGTTACAGCAGACGCGGGTCTCGCGCTTGACCTGGTCTCGCACCTGCACTGAACGCGGAACTCACAGACTCGTATCTATGTTGGAACATGGAGCTGCACATGCTTGCGTTTGAAGCTGAAACGCGACCTTGATTGAGGTCCGCATTTGAAGAAGCAACACGAGTGTCACATTTGATGATAAGCGCCACCTTCGCATTGGTGCAGTGCCAAGTTAAACTTTAGGGTTGAAACACGACTCTCGCGTTTGACTTCAGGACCTCATTTGAGGTTTTGTCCTCAGTAATTTTTAGATAGCCTACATAACTCCCTTCAAAGTTTTCGAAATTCCGTGATTGACTAAAAAGGATTCTGAAATACTTTGGACTCCATGTTGACTTGGGTTTTTGTGACTGAACTGGCATTCAATTGAAGTGCTCTGAGTTTGATCTTGTCTAGATTCTGGTCTCCATGAGTGTACTATTGAATTGTTTAAAGCCCCAGTGAAGATCGTTGTAAGTATCTAGAAACGCAATCTAGAACTTTTTCGAGTTTTGATTTGATTGCCAGTGTACTGTTGAACCGGTTGTATCGTCAATCTCTTTTACCAGTGTACTGTTGAACCATTACAAAAGTGAAGACATATTCTTTGTATTGGAGAGAGGACGCAATTCTCATTTAGACGCGACTGTCACGCTAGACGCGACCCTCGTTGATGAAAATGCGACTCTCTGTTTCGTCAGAAAATTGAACGAAGTAAAATTTGTTTGAGTGAGTGAAAATTACAATGGAACAATTTCTGATTACAAAAGAGAGGAGAGTTTGAGTGGATATTCTCTTTGTTTAAAGTCAGGTTCTTGATGTAGCGGTGGAGGGTGATTCTTGTTCCCCATTGACGAGCCGAACTGGAAGCTTAATCTTCATATCTTCTTGCTCTCGTTGGAAGCGCACTGATCAGATATGAAACATTAATCAGTGCCTAAAATCTCAAAGAGATTACAGAACTTGAACTCATCAAGTTTGTAAAGAGTTTTTTTTTTCCACACAACGTATATGTTCAGCAGCCTTGTGCTTACCTTCAGCTTTCTATGGTTATCCTTCTTCAAGCATCAAGTGTGCTTTTTAAGAATTCTCCTTCTCTAGCCTTTGGCTTCTTGGGAGCCTCCTCTCTAGTTCAGCCCTCTTGGCTTTCTCCCTTTTATAGCTTCCCACAGCTATTTATATAAAAGTCTGGGTGTAACCAACCCCTTAAATCTCTCCATTAATAGAGATTAATCTCTCATTAAGTAGGAGAAAGTGGGGTGTAACTGACTCAGTTCGTGACTGTCAGTTACAGCAGAAACGCGGGTCTCACGTTGGACGCGAATCTCGCTCTGATGAAGAATCGTGGAGCTCACCGCCTCGTGTTTTGAGTTGAAACGTAGAGCTCACAGGCTTGCATGTTGAGTTGAAAAAGTGGAGCTACGCAGACTCGCGTTTTGAGGAGTAGTGCGACTGTAGCATTTAACAAAGAATGCGACCATCGCGTCTGTTGTTGATGAAGTGCGGCATTCGCATTTGAGTTGAAACACGGACCTCATGTTGGGAACGAGCTCCATGTCTGAGTTTTGGGAACCCGACTGCCGCGTTTGACAAAGGACGCGAGGTCCGCATTTGGATTGAAACATGATCCTCACGTATAGCAGGAGGTCTGCGTCTGAGGCTTAGTCTTCAGTAATTCTTATGCAGCCTACACTCTCATCTGTCTGTACTGTTCAAAATGCGAGGGTCGCGTTGGAGACTTTTTGATGCGAGCGTCGTCTGCAACGCGGGTCTCCCAAGGGATGCGTGTCTAGTTCAGACTGAGCTCGAGATTAGCATCGCGCATCTCGACCGCTGGGAGGCCTATAAAGGACCAAGGTCTTTCAAAAGTCATTTCATTCTGACTTTCTTCAACCTTAGACCCACGTTTTCATTCTGACTTTCTTCAACCTCAGACTCGCGTTTGAATATAAAGCTCTCGAGCTTTCAGAACCCAGAAGCTTTTCGCTTTTTAAAATCTTATTTCAAGATTAAAAACTGACTCAATGGCATAGAGAAAGCACGTTGTTGCTTCTTTAAGTTTCACTACTTTGTCGACCACCATGGGTGGTTCTCCTCCTTAGGACGCTCCCATTTCAGGCAAAAGAAATGGCTTCACCATTGCTGATCTCGAAAAGAGACTGTTTTGAAGTTGAATAGTCAACATGGAGCTCAACGGCTCGCGTTTGATTTGTGAATGCGACTCTCGAGTTGATGAATAGAATGCGAATTTGATGAGACTTGTGTTTTGTTTTATCAACGTGGCTTTCGCGTTCATGAACAGAACGCGAGTCTGATGAGCTTTGCGTTTTGAAATTTTGAATGCGAATCTCATGAACTTTGGGTGTAATGCCCCGATTCCGCGGATACGGGAATGCTACGGTGACGTATAAATGCAGGGTGAAAATACCCTCACATACGTATGCTAAGCCTCAGTACAGAGAATAAATACAATGTACACAATTATTCCAGTATTAATAAGTACAAGAATACCTGCAAAAGACTCAGTGATCATAATAAATAGAAACCAAGGATAAATAAGAAAACAGAAACAAATAATAAAGATACCTATGAATCAAAAAGGGTGGAGATCTCAAGATAATATCCAGAAATATCAAGTGTTACGAAATCTCTTAACTCCAACCAGAGCACGCAACCCAGGGTCGTCAGAAATTGACCTGGTGAGTGGTAAAATGAATGTATACTATAATAGTACAATCGCGATGACATATAATGACAAGATAACAGTGGTACAGTATAAATATCCTAACAACTAGTAAATCAATATACAAGTATTCTATCAGTACTATAATTTCATCAACACCTAGCATGATATAACAATGTTACTTCTATAATATTATATAATACATAGTTATATATAATATCTATATAAATTGAGAAGAGTTGCATATATATATATATAGGGGTTACTGTACCTCAGCCGGCAGGCTGAGAGAGTTCTCTCAGCCGGCGGAAACATCACCGCCCCATATCTGTCATAAATTTTGGCGGACAAAATCCTGAAAAATCCAGCCCAATTTAATGTCAGTCACCTCAATATTGTATTTTTCGAAAATACCCTCCCTCACAACTTTCTACCTTATGTAAAAAAGTTGGCTTTCAAAAAAAATTACAGCTCTAAAATTTCAACCGACGATTCTGATCCAATTAGTTATTTTATTTCACAAATTTGATCCGTTTTTTAAAAAATATATTTGCAACTGATGGCGCCTAAGAAATCATCCGTCGAAAAAGGTACTACAAAAAATGATATTTTCAAAAAATTTTAGCGTTTGTGTATTTTAATAGTTTTAAATTTTTTCCAGATTTATTTCCGAGGTCGCAATTTTTTTATTTTTTTTTAAATCTTGGAACCATGGTCGCAATTAAGAAAGAGATTTTGAAACTTTAGATGACGAATAAATTTTTAAATTTATAAATTTGTAACACGACGATAAAGGTCCTATTTTTTTCAAAATTTTTTTTATTTCCTTCTATTTTTACTATGTCGAAGTATTTTCGAAAAAGTGATGTGCATACACTGCATGCGACCTCGGTCGCAGTTGATAAAATTATAGTTTCAGATTTGTGCGACTTTGAATTTTTTTTTTTGGACCTTTCCTTGTAGCCGAATGCGACGTTGGTCGCAGTATATTAAACTTACTTTTTTTTCTTACATACTGACGACATGGGGTCGCAATTGTTTAAATATGAGTTGTCGTCTCTTGCGACCAAGGTCGCAGTGTATTTAACGTCATTTGTTTTATCATACTTGGGTCGCAGTTGTTTCTGATTGCACTGTAGTCTTATGCGACCTTGGTCGCAGTGTCGAACCGGGTCGCAGTTGTTTTTGATTGCACTGTAGTCTTATGCGACCTTGGTCGCAGTGTCGACCCGGGTAACAGTTTTTCTTATTGCACTGTAGTCTTATGTGACCTTGGTCGCAGTGCGGTCTTGTGGTCGCAGCTGTTTTTAATTGCACAGTAGTCTTTTGCGACCTTGGTCGCAGTGTCGACCCTGGTCAGAGTTGTTTCTGATTGCACTGTAGTCTTATGCGACCTTGGTCGCAGTGTCGTCCCTGGTCCAAGTTTATATTTGTAATGTATGACTGCGATCGTGGTCGCAGTTTATAAAAAAAAATATGCTTTTTAAAAACATTGGTCGCAGTGTATGATTGCACTGTAGTCTTATGCGACACTGGTCGCAGTGTCGTCCGGGTGTAAGTTGTTTGTGTTTGCATTGTATGACTGCGACCGAAGTCGCAGTTTATTAAAAACAAATATGCCTTTTACCCACTTATAATTTTTAAATGATCATTGGTCTGAACTGTTTAATTTTTCTTACTATGTAGGTAAACAACAGATAAAGGTTCGTCCTCTGAGATCAAGCCTGAAACCTATGTGCGAGTTCATGAAGAAATTTAAAAAGTACATTCAGGCAGATTTCGTAGAGGCGATGAACAATACCCATTTGGCCCAATCTTCATGGCATTCTACAATGAAGAATTTGGGGCTGAAAAGGGTCTAAAATCAAACGTTTGCTGTACTGCGTATTTTAGACCAGTATGATATGGATACAAGGACCTTTAGAATTGGGAGCAAACAGATTGAGTTAACAGTGGAGGATGTTGCCCTCACATTTGGTCTACCTATCATTGGGGCAGATTTTGTGATGAATAAAACATGTACGATGAAAGATAGAGGGGTGATAAAATATTATTTCCCCAATATAAAGAAGATAACTAAAGTATCCATTGAAGATGCTTTGGATGATCTTCTTGTCAAGAAGAGGTGGAGAGGTGAATTCGATGTGACACAGGATGAACAGCTTGAGCAGCAATTGACTTTACATGAAATTATAAGAGACATTCAAAGACTTGCAGCTCAAGATTTTACCACATTAATCATCCTATACATGTCGGCCACTCTTTTCTTCTCTAGCAGTAAATGCACGGTGCCGTGGTATATTGTGGAACAGATTGCCAATATGCAGCTGATGAGGATAATATGCTGGGCAAAAGCTTTTGGCAATTCCTGATTGAGTCAATGGACATCTTTAGGCAAATAGGGGTGAGCAGAGTTCGGTTATAACCAAAATAACCGCCCAAAAACCGAAACCCGAATCCGAACCAAACCGAAACCGCACTAATTCGGTCGGGTTTCGGTTTTGTGTTCTAAAAACCGAACCCGACCGAACCGAACAGAATCTCTCACCCTATATATCACCCTACTCAAATTCAATTTAGTGAATCATATAGTTCATAATAAAAACTGGTAGAAACTTATCTCATTACTTTTAGTAATACCACATTTTTATGTTGAATATGTGAAAGCTATGTTAAATACACCATCACAATTGAGAATAATATTTATATTAATATAATTTTGTTTCATCTTATCATTAAAAGTTAGTAATAATTATATGAGCTTTGATATTAAGAGCTCAAATACAATGTAAAAGTTTTAAAATATGAAATTTGCAATTCACGTGTTTTCTTATTTCTAATTTGGGTAATGGATATTTGAGATTAGAATATTAAAGGATGATAATATAATGGTGATTAAAAATGCAAGAAATGATAAAAATATATTGGCCTAACCGAAAAAACTGAAAAACCGAACCGAATTGAGTCAATTCGGTTCGGTTCGGTTACTAAGTTTAATCGGTTCGGTTCGGTTTTGCAAAAATTAACAAAAACCGAACCGAACCGACCGATACTCACCCCTACAGGCAAACCACGTACGAGCTGTAAGGATGCTCCGTGCAAATAATTGTAAGTACAAATCTCATATTTGGCCAACATGTATGAAATTTACCCAAAAAAAAATTGTGAATATTTGTGTAAACTAATTTAATTTTCCTTTTTTGCAGTATTGACTGTGAGAGGGCTCCTATTTTGAGCCGAGGTCTGGTTTGGAGACATAACCCCACGCGTTTTAAGATGGGACCTCCAAAATATTAGTAAATCTCTACTTGAAGTTGATCTAAATGAGATTGACAGCAATATTGTAAGTTAGACTTCTTTTTATGTTCAGTACAAATAAAATGAGACCATAGTCGTAGTATTGAGCTGCACCTTTCGCAGTTCGTTTTGTGCCTGACAAACAATGTGCGACCATGGTCGCATTCTCCTGAAAATACCTTTTACATGGAATGCGACCATGGTCGCAGCGTTGAGCTGCATGGCTTGGCAGATAATTTGGGCATGACAAACATACTGCGACCATGGTCGCATTCTATTCAAAAATACTTCATAAATAAACTGCGACCATGGTCGCAGTATCATTATTTCATTGTTTTATTTTTAACTTACCTTTTTCTGTTTATTTTCAGATTTTGAATCGAATGGCCAACATCTCTATTGCTGAAAAAAAAATATGGTTGGCCTTCCTGTTGAAGGGGAAGAGGAGGAGGAAGAAGAAGAAGCAGAAGATGAAGATGAAGATGAAGAAGAAGAAGAAGAAGGAGATGAAGGAGGCCATACATATAATGAAGCTTACATCCCGGCGGAAAAGGAGCCAGAACCGGCTGAAACGAGTGAGCAAGAACTAGTTTTTGAATGTTATTTGCCACCTCTACTGGATGTTCAAGCAGAAGAAAAAAACAATTGAGGTCTCAAAATCAGTACTTGAGAGAATATGTTTCTCAGCTTGAAAAAAAAATTGAAAATATGGAGACTGAGAACAAACTCAAGGCTGAATTAAAATTAAAAAGGAGAGAAAAAAGAGAGAAGAAAAAACAAAAAAGGCAGCAGAGGAAATTAAAAGTTAAAGAAGAGGAAGAAGAAGAGTTGCTGAGAGCAGCCGCTGCTACGAAGAAGGAGAAGGAGAAGAAGAGGGAAGAAGAGAAGGAAAAGGAGAAGAGGAGGAGAGAAGTGGAGGAGAAGGAGAAGGAGAATAAAAGAAGGAAGAGGAGGAGAATGAAAGGAGAATGAGGGAAGAAGAGGAGAAGGGAAGAAGAGGAGGGAAAAGGAGGAGCAGGAAAAGGAGGAGAGGAGGAGGGAAGAGAAGGGGCAGGAGAGGAGGAGGAGGGAAGAGGAAGAGAATGAGAAGAGGAGGAAGGTGTTGGAGGAGTTAAAGAAGAAGAGGAGAAAAAGAGAAAAGTGGCGGAAGAGGAAATTAGAAGGAAGGGTGAGAGAAAAAGGAGCACAAAAGAATGAAGGAACAGATGGAGAAGCAGGCTGAAGAGGAGAAGAAGAAAAAACTGGAAGAGGATAAAATCATGGGTTCTGAATCTATTTTAAATATTCCTGGAGAAGATATGCCAAGTTTTTCTCTGAATATAACTCAAATGATTCAAGAAATCCAAAGAGATAGAGCTTCTGAAGAAGAAATTCAAGAACATACTCCGCCTCAGAAGCAATCCTCAAAAGAAGCTGTTTTGGAATACTCTAAAGGAACGATAGAAAGGGGAGTCAAAGAACGCAAGCGCGCTGAAAGAGATCGCGATAACTCCGACTTCGTTTATCCAAAACAGAAGAAGAAAAAAATGAACATCCTCTTCCACAGCCTGCGGCTGTGAGTTCTGCCGCTGGTTTCGGCGACAAAGAGATTTCCTCTACTGAGCCAAAATCGAGAGAATTGACCTAAGCCAGAGCATACAGAATTCTGCAGCCCCATCAACAAGCTCTTATAAAAAATTTCTTCGACAAGTCCTTCTCTGAGTAAGTTAATTCATATCAAAAAAATCTGTTATACCTTTATATAAGAACAATTAAATTACTAACTTTATTTTGAATATCTTGCAGTTCTACTGCGTATCAGGATACCAACAACGGAATCATTATTATAAGGAATGACATTGAGGACATGATATTCAGTAGAGACTTAGATGCAAATATAATTCATTTCTACAAGCAGCATCTAGAGAAGGGAAAAGGATTAAAAAGCATATTCTTCCGGAGCGAAGCTTGGGTAAAAATCTACTTTCTCCTTTACGGTTTACTGTAATATCAATTGTGGAACAGATTACTTATATTCTTTATCTCTGTGTAGGCATGTACTGCGACTAAGGTCGCAGCTGCGACTAAGGTCGCAGTTTATAATTAAAATGTACTGCTACTAACTAATGTACTGCGACTAAAGTCGCAGTTTATAATTAAAATGTATTGCGACTTAACTCATGTTCTCTATCTGTGTAGGCATGTACTGCCACTTAGGTCGCAGTTTATAATTAAAATGTATTGCGACTAACTCATTTCTCTCTGTGTAGGCATGTACTGCGACTATGGTCGCAGCTGCGACTAAGGTCGTACTATCTCATGTACTGCGACTAAGGTCGCAGTTTATAATTAAGATGTATTGCGACTAACTCATGTACTGCGACTAAGGTCGCAGTTTAAAAATATGTTAATAAGAAACGCTGCGACCTTGATCGCAGTGTCTTGTCTTGACTTAATGACTTCTTATTTTAATTAATTTTTTCTTATATTTTAAATTCATTTTGTATTTATTTATTTTTTTCTTGTCCGTAGCACGGTGTTGTAAATAAAAGTGAAGATTTGGAAGATCATTTCATCAAGCAGAAGGGTTGAAAAACTGGACAGCTGATGTGCAGTACATGTTCTTCCCGATCAATCACAAACATAGTGCCGACGAACCCGGATTTCACTGGACCTTGTTAGTATTTGATGCCGATACACAAGAGTAGATTTTTTACAACTCTTTGGTTCCAGCTGAAAAAAAAGTAGTATATTACAGCTTTACCAAAAGATGTAAGAACAATGGTGAGTTGAAATTTAATATTTCGATTACTGGAAACTGGCATTTAATTTTATTAATACTAATTTTTGTTTCTATTGACATTGCAGAAAGAAAGATTTATACAGATTTTTCAGATTGATTTCAATAAATTAATGAGAAAAATAAATATAAAATACACAAGATGCCCCCAACAACCAAACAGGTATATAATTTTTTGACATCTCTTTACCTTTCATATTTTCTACCTTTTTCAGTAATAAAATCTAATTTCATTTAATGATTACTCTGTGAAATTTTCAGTGTTGATTGCGCTGTATATGTATGCAAGTACATGGAAAGCATAGCGTCTGGTAGTCCATCAGCTGTTGATGAAGTTACGGATGCTGATGTACAGAGACTAAGAAGTGAGCTTGCATACATGATACTAGCAGATAAGAGAAGAGTTGGGATGAAGAAATAGAAATTATACGAAGGACAGTATTTAATGACTAACAGTTGACAATATTATTGATATAGCACAATTTTTTATTTTATAAATGTAAAAATAATTGCAATTGTAATTCATTGCATAATTTTTTTGTTGTATTGATTTAATTTATAAACATTTATTTATTATAAGTTCCATTGATTATTTTCAATCTACATTTGTTACACCTTAGATTTTACTATTGCGTATTGATATTAGAAACAAACATGCGTTCAGCAATCGTACTGCGACCAAAGTCGCAGTAATGACATGTTTGAGTTACAGCGTTTCCTTATACGGCGATACTTTAATCGAGACAGCAATAATGGTCGCAGTTACTTAATCATTTATCAGTTTCCAATGCGACTATGGTCGCAATAATGAACTGTTTTGGAGTTCATAGTAATTTAAAGTTATAGTGTATTAACTTTTAAACTTTTGGATAACTGAACAGTCACCTAGGAAGTATACAATTTTTGGGAAAAGGTAGAAAATAAATTTGGGAGATATTCACGTGGTCCAAGGGATTAGGTAGAAAATGCTGTACAATTGTTACAAATCTTCATTTTAACTATTTTACGCTAAACGAATATACTGCGACCAAGGTCGCAGTTAATAATTAAATTATTTCACCCGAAAAGTAAATTTTAAAATGAAGGTTCCGACTTTGGTCGTAGTTACTGGCAGAAGTCTTAATAAAACAACAAAACTGCGACCTTGGTCGCAGTTGGTGGCGGGAGTCTTAATAAAAAACAACACTGCGACCTTGGTCGCTATGCATGTTAATATAAAGGAAACACCTACCTAACGTACTGCGACCTTAGTCGCAGTCCATGTAATGCGACCCTAGATTGCAATTGCTGGCCATCTTTATCAATAACAACACTGCGACCTTGGTCGCAATTAACCATGTACACTACGACCAAAGTCTCTGACTAACGTAGCAGTTTAAATATACGCTGCGACCAAAGTCTCTGACTACATTATATACAAAAAAAATTAAACTATAAAGTAGAATTTTGTAGCAGTAAAACTTTAAAGTACAACTATATACAAAAATAATACAGTAGAAATCAAAGAATGATAATAAATCTGATTATAATGACACGCCAGTGGCGGAATGCGACTTAATCTCTCTACACTGTGCGACCATGGTCGCAATTCATAAAAAATTAAAGTCTTTGTTCCTTCGAGATGGAGGCAACCCAAACCTACTTCTTCTGCCAATAAAAAAATAAATAGTAAGAATTTTAAAGATTAATCGGTATAAAAAAAATGATTAACAGGTTTAATGTAATACCAGTAACGGTCAACTAGTCCTATAATGACCCAGCTCTTGGCAGTTACCACATCTTCGATGCTTAACTTCCTTCTGATATATAGAATCTTCAAAATCAGACTTAAACCTGGATGCAGCTTTAGACCTCCCCTTGGTTGGTACAGGACCAATTGGATCACGTATATTCAATTCTTTACCATCTCGCAGAACAGAACGACAACGGATCCACTGGAACCAACTGTAGTTTTAGGCTGTGATGACTGAAAATTTCCTGCCTCCAACTTTGAAAGATTTTCATCAGAATCAGCGACCATCTCAAGAATTGCATTAAATTTTGAACGAATTGTCCACAATCTAGCCGTCCGTGGAGTGCCTCGATGGGAAAAGGCCTGATGCCATTTTTAATTGCAACATTTTTGTAACAAGCATCCAACCTCCATCTCTGAAGTATATATGATTCCGGTATATGTGTAACGTGATTGCGCCACAAAATACACAGAATATGTCTACATAGGATACCCTCTGTTTCAAATAACGAGCAACTAAAAGAAACATGAAGTTCCTCATGCTTATCATAACTGACCTTTTCCCAGTTGTCTTTTGATTCTGAAAAATTACCAACCAAATATATTGATCCAGGTTTGTCATGTTCCACTTCTTCTGAAAATAGTGTCATTACAACTGCCCATTCCTTTTGGAACAACTGAAAAATCTTCGGTGTATACAACTTCGAAACCTGTATCTCATATGGATTGGATGTACAATTGGGCACAGAATTCAAACCCCTAAAATCTTGAAGAGATTCAGATGTACGACGGGAAGCAACAGCTTATCATATTGGTGAACAAATTCCACTAGTTTAGTGTTTGAGTTAACAAAACCATCAAAGAAGGAATTAATACTCTCGGACCTCTGACTGGTTGTCATTCCAGCACAGAAAACATCCTTGAGATATGCATTAACCCAATGTCCACGGAGCTTGTACATCTTCATCAACCAACTGTCATCTTCTTCTTCTAACTGATATTTTTCATTCATCAGACGCCATCGTTCCCACAAGTGCTTATATCGCGGGAGGTGTACCAAGCATGGAAATCGGAGACCATATCTTCTCCATACTTGTTTGACATTGGGATTTGTTGCTCGGCAATATGTTTTCGCACATGCCAGAAACAGTAACGGTGCCGAGAAGTTGGAAAAACAATCTTGATGGCATAACCAATCTGCGCATCCTGATCAGTAATAATCAGCTTCAGTTCAACTCCATGCATGCACTTGAGCCATTTTTGGAATAACCAAACAAAAGTATCCCTCTGCTCATCAACAAGCAATGCACAGCCGAGCAAAATTGACTGCCGGTGATGATTTACTCCAGTGAATGGAGCAAATGGCAAGCTCAAGTGATTAGTTCTGTATGTTGTGTCAAAAACGATCACATCATAGAACATCAGATACGAGGAAATAGCTCTTCCATCAGCCCAAAAAATGTTTCTAAGTGTGCCCGCGTTATCGACTTCAGTTGAAAAGAAGAATTCTGGATCGGTCTCGGCTTTCTCTTAAAAATATTTGATAATAGCAATAAACTCATGACCGCAGTTATTTCTACGTTGACGAGTGAAATCAATAACTTGTTGAGGGCTCACTTCTTCACAGCCTTCTCCCTGGCTCATTGCATTCACAACGCGGGAAATATTTGAAGGCTGCATTCTAACATCAACCAGATTGCTCATAATGCTTCTGCTAATTTTTGAACGATGATTCTGGTGAGAGTAATAGTGATGTACCTTATCCGGGCTTGACAATTCATGTGAATGAGTATCAACAAATTTTGTGATAACCCAATGTCTTTTGTTCAAAAAAAACGAAGACGGATATGCATATCAGCAGGACAAGCTACTCTAGTGTTAACTCGACGATGCACTGTAAGCCCCTATTGTCTTTTGTCACACAACTTCTTCTGACCTTCCTTATTGCAGCAAAATTTTCTACAAATAATCTCATAAGGAGGCTTCCGTGACTTATCGGTACCTTTTCTTCTCACGCTAAAACCTCTATTCCTTGCAAAACAATTGTAGAAATTGTATGCTTCCATATCCGACAGGAACTGTTTTCCTATAAACTTATCTGAGCTTCCAGACATTTCTCCATGTGCATTCATATCCTACAAAAAACAATTACACGAATTAAATGAATATAAATATTTTTTAGATATCACTGTATTCTAAAATATAAGTTATATAAATGCGACCAAGGTCGCATAAGAGATGAAAACTATATTACTTCTTATCAAATACTGCGACCAAGGTCGCAGTTATCCGTATGAGAAGAAATCTATATTACTTCTTACTAAAGACTGCGACCTAAGTCGCAGTAAATAAAAATAAGATTTCACATACGACATGAAATCTATAATACTCCTTATTGAAGACTGTGACCTAAGTCGCAGTTATCCGTATGTGAAGAAATCTATATTACTCCTTACTAAAGACTGCGACTTAAGTCGCAGTTATCCGTATGTGAAAAAATCTATATTACTCCTTACCAAATACTGCGACTTAAGTCGCAGTTACCCGTATGTGAAGAAATCTATATTACTCCTTACGAAAGACTGCGACCTAAGACGCATACACAAAAAAAAAGATTTCACAGCCGGAGATTATTTTCAAATAAGATTGCGACCGAATATTAAAAAGGTCGCATTTTTGAAACTTTAAATCATTTATTATAGGTCGCAGTACCTCATAGACTAAAGAGAAAAATTCAATATTTAAGAAATTGTTTTTAAAAAAAATGAAACAATTAAACCTGTTGATCGGCATGCAAAGATGTCAACCCTTCAAGATTTTCAATATTCTGAGAGAAAGTAGAACCAGATGCAATATCTTCCATATTTAGATCGCCAGTAGACTGCTCAGACGTCGACATTAAACATTTTGGAGAAAAAATTGATCTGAAAAGATTTTATGTTTTCAGAAAAAAGTTTATCGCAAGCTGAAAAGGAGAAGCTAGATCTTTCAAAAAGAGGTAAGGAAATAGGGGGAAAAGTAATTTATATAGAATAACCTAAACCTATAAAGAGCGACAAAAAAAGGGGAAAAAATAATAATAAACAATAAGGAAGGTTACCGAAAGAGTTGCTTTTCATAAGGGGTATTTGGTAATTTAACTTCTTCCTAAAGCGTGCCGCAAGTCAGTGAAGTGACAAATTGAGCCACGTCACCGCAGGCTGAGAGAGTACTCTCAGCCCGCAGGCTGATATACATTTTTCTCATATATATATATGTGTGTGTGTGTGTGTGTGTGTGTGTGTGTGTGTGTGTGTGTGTGTGTGTATGTATGTATGTATATTAAAACCTTATGTCAAGAGAACGAATATTGTCATCCCAAAAATGATAAAAACCCCTCATAAAATTTATACTTGTGCTATTATATTTTTTTGTCCATTTCATCCATGATGAAATGTCCAAAACACACATCTTCTTCCTCCTTCCTTCTCTCCAGGCTCATCCTCCTCCATCGTCTTCTCCAGCGACCCACGCCCTTCCTAGCGTCTCGCCCCTCCCATGCGTTTCCCCGACCTCCCCGGTCTCGCCCCCCTCTCCCCAGGCCTCCTCCCCCAAATCTTCCCTTCCCCCCTGTTCGGCCACTCTGACAGAACAAAGAGAGCTCTGTTCGGCCGGAGCTCTATTCTGCTGGAGTGGCCGAACAGAGGGGGGCAAGGGGAGATCTGGGGGAGGGCGAGGGGGTGCAGGAGGAGGCCAGGGGGCTAGGGGCGAGGCCGGGGAGTTTGGGGGCAGCACGGGGCAGGGGCCGGGGGAGGGGGGGTGGGGTGGGTCGCCGAGGGAAGGAGAGGACCGCGAGGGAGGAGGGAGGTTGACAAGGACATTTTTGCCATTTTTGATTTTTTTTTTTTTTGGTGGTGGGGGGGGGGGGGGGGGTTGGGGCGTTTATTAATTTTGGGGGTGCCTTAATCAATGGGGGACCTTTATCAGTTTTGGAGGTGGTGGCAATATCCGTTCTCTTATATAAAGAGTGCGGTTATTCACACTCACAGAATTGCTTAACACACTCATATATTTAATATACTCAGAATTTCTAAACACATCCCCTCACTTTTCTCAAATTACCCTTCACAACTTAAGTCAAATTAAAATTTCAAAATACTAATTCTGCCCTCCTTCTCTCATCAGAAACTCCCTACCTCTCTCTCAATTCTCTATCTATGACTTTCAACATTCTTAATTATAATTTCTGAATTTGGATGCTCGGATCTCATTGATCTCTTGTGTTTCATTTGATCCATAACACACCCATTTGGACTCCTTTTCTTGAAAAAATTGTTGAGTGGAGGAAATTACAGTTCAGAGGCAACTTCTTTCTTTGCAAAGTTCCTCCCGAAAAGTAAGGTGTTCTTCTATGATCTCTTACTTTTTTGAGTTATTGCTGCAGTTGCCTTCTCATGTGAATCACATAACACAAAATGTCACTCTTTTTCATTTTTCCTTATGATTTAATGACTAACTCGTCATATTTTGTATAATTGAAATATATAAATGTAATCTTCATACATTACTTAAAGACAATTTAAAAATTATATAGAAGTAAAAGAAATACCTTTAAGAAATCAATCTATGGATCATAGGCAAGCTCGTTGAACTTTCCAATCTCATCCTTAGAGAAGACGTGAGAACAATAAGATCCACTCCGTTAAAGTTAATCTATATTATTTCAAGTATCTAAACTAAAAATCAAGTGTTTTAAATACTTTTTGCTCATGCATCAAGTAGGGAAAAAACGGACGACTTAAATAGTGAGTTGGTTAGTTTAACAGTGTAGAACATTTGAAACCTAACAAAAGTTATTTTGTAGGGTTTTTAAATGTTTAGATCATAATCAAATGGCCGGATCGAGAATTTGTATGTCTAAAGATATAGATCTAATCAACTCACTACTCTCGGCCGTCCATTTTGCGTCGCTTGATGGATAGGCAAAAAGTATTCAAAACACTTGATTTTTAGTTATAGATGCTTGAAATAATATAGATCAATTTTAACGGAGTAGATCTTGTATTCGAATGTTAGAGGGTTGTATTTGAGTTGGAAGGATTCGGGCTCAAATCCTTTTGGAAGGACACAACTTTAATATATATATATATATATATAATATATATATATATATATATATATATATATATTGTTTTTTGTTGTTATGTTTTTAGGATGTGCTTTGATTTTGTGTTCTTTTTCTTTTTTTTTGTTTTTTTGAAAATACAAATGAAAATTATAAATTAAAGATTTAATTGTTATAAACAGAGACTTGTGGAATTAGTTGTGAAGGTGCCATCAGCATAATTATGCAATTGTGTTTCTTTAGATTGAGAAGAACGCAACTTGAAAGCAACCCTCTTCAATGATTTATCTACCAAAAAACAATAAAATCTTCAATAGTAAATTTTATTAAATAATATTTTTAGCTCAAATTTAATTAAAAAATATAACTTATCAGACCGATCGACATCCAGTATTGTGTACGACATCAACATGTATAAAATTTTGCGTTAAATAATTTGTTAGAATAGTATTAATACATATTATATTTCATGCATATAATTTTTTTTAGGGGAAGAAAAGACTTGTATTACGGATGGCAAATTATTTATTATTGTGTCACATGTGTTTTGTATTGAGTTGTATCACTAGATTATTCTAGTTAAATTTTTTTATCAAACTATTCAATCTTTTTTTTTAAAAATATCTTTTTTAAAAATTATAAAAGAAAAATCTAAACCCTATTGACTGGGAGGTTAGAATGTATAATGTGATATATCAACAATAAAATATGTAAGTTTATTTGCTAAGATCATAGATATTTAAATTCTACTCAATAATCTACAGACGCACCAGTCCGGCGAGTAGAGCGTATTAATTAGGCAAGTTAAAAGAGTGCAAGGGAGACCGAAGAAAACATGGATGAAGGTAATACGATAAGATATAGACGCTAAAGGTCTTAGTAAAGGCATATTGCTCGATAGGAATGAGTGGAGAAAGCTGATCCATGTGCCCGATTCAGCTAATTCTTTATTGGTTCATGTAGCCTACCCCAAGTACCTGGGACAAATAGCTTTGTTGCTGTTGTATAGATATTTAAATTCTACTCAATAATCTAAAAATAAAAAATAAAAAAAATAAAACTAATAAATCTTTATTGAGAGGAAGAGAGAGATGCTTTTATTCTGTGGCATAACTAGAAAGATCAGCCGCAAAGTATTTATGAAGAATTAGTAATGCAAAACCACCCAAAAAAGGAAAAATAATTTAATTTAATGAATTATAGGGGAAACTTACTTTTTGATCATTGTAATACTTCTATGATATTATTTGTTTGTCCATAGCTATCAATGTGAAAATTTTTGATGGTATAGATGCTAAGAAATTTTTTAAGATTTGTGAAGGGAGAGAAGAAGTTTATATTTAAAAAATAAAAAAGAAGCACGATTAATTAGGAGTAGGATTTGGATAAGTGTATTCAACAATTATTTGTATGTGTTTAGAAATAGAATTTCCTCTAGTTGTAATATTAGAGTTAATCAGTGTCAATTTTGGTCTTTTAATTTAAGGTTAAAACTATCCAACAACTTTTATTCTTAAAATGTGGGTGTGTTAAGTAATTCTGCAGGTGCGAATAGCCGAACTCTGAGTTTTTCTCATATTTACCCCTTAAATCTACCATATTTCTGTATCTACCCTCCAGATCATCATATTCCTCAATTACCTCTCAAATCTTTAAAACGCAATCCAAATACCCTTATAGTCAGTTACAAGGAATCAAAACAGAATATTCAGTTAATTTTTTAATTCCTGTAATACCTTATATCCTGATTAAATTCTATTTAAATTCTATTTAAATCCTAATTAAATCACAATTCTATTTTGTGAAATTCTTGCTCGCGAGCTCGCTGGCGTCGACTTCCTCCACCACCTCTCCTCCTCCCTCCTCCGCCACACTCTCCTCCTCTGATGGTGAGCTCCTCCGCCACCACCCACCATCACCCGAATCCACCACCATCCACCACCATCATCATCATCCTCCTCATTGCCATCATCCTTCCATGACGAGCTCCTCCACAACCATCCACCATCACCGAATCCACCATCTTACCATCACTATCTCACTATCACCACCATCATCACGTCACCACCATCACCAATTCACCATCACCTATCCTAAATTCGCCATCACCAACGTCTCTCCAAATTCAACACCAATTCTTTTAGCGACTTCCCAGCTCTCTCCGGATTTCCGGTGTAAAACAAGAGCCAGGCCTCACCTTTCGGCCATGGCTTTCAAGTCAATCTCGACCAGTACTGCGGATCCGGTCGGATCCTGTACCCGAAGATGTGGATCCGGGTGCATGTGTTGCCGGCCGGCGTCAATGACGATGGAGAATTTGGGAGGAATGCGGAAGGAGAAGGTAGGATAATTAGGATCACGATGGTAGAGGAGGCGGAGAGGAGGAATATCAAGAATTTTTTGGGGGGATCTGAAGATCGGGGAGAAGAGCTTGCTGTTTTGAGATTTGAAGAGGTTCATTTCTGAGAGTTTTGCAGAGCTTGGTGTTTTCGGAGAAGAGGGAGGAATATGAGAGAGAGAAAGAGAGAGAGAGAGAGAGAGAGAGATGCAGGGGGAGGGAGAGACGGGGATAGATGCAGGGGAGGGGGGAGCGAGAGAGAGAGAGAGAGAGAGAGAGAGAGAGAGATTTGAGGGGTAGATTTTAGTAAATTTGAAAAAAAAAATTAATGGTAAAATAGTAATTTCATTTAAAGTGTTAAAAAAATAACAGAGGAGTATTTTGATTGGTTTTTAAAGATTTGAGGGTAACTGAGGAAACATGATGATTTGTAGAGTAAATATGAAAATATGAATGATTTAAAGGGTAAATATCAGAAAACCCCTAAATTAATTTTATGCAAAGATTTCACAATCTATTCAGTGCATGCATTTTCTTGCATCCTTTCTCCTCAAGTTTCTTTTTTTTGTCCATTCACCTATAAATTCCTTTGCAAATAACTAGCCTTTCTCACGTCCCCCGCAGTTGTCCAACCAGTTGGCCTGGATGATTATAATACAATGCTTCTCACGGTCATCAGTTCGAACACCACCTACCGGAGATTGTTTCTCCCCTGACGTGGCCTCAGCCAGGTCTTGGGTTTGCTCCTCGAAGGTCACCGGTGAATCCCATCGATGGTTGAGTTAATTAGGGGAAAAAAATAGCATTTCTCACTGCTCAACAATTGGATCTTTGGTGGGTATGTTGGCATCGGATCCTGATCCTAAAGCCAATTTGTTGTTCCTTTTAATTTTCTTCTCTACAAAAAGAGAGATGCAAGAAATTAAGAGAGCTTGAGGATAGGATTCCTTCCCAACTTTCCCTCTCAAAAGAATTTAAACATGACAATCTATGCAGATAAAGTTGATGAAGATTTGAAGCTTAGTTAGCAAACTTGATCAAGGTATTCTACCAATTTTTTCTTTGTCAAATAAAGTATGAACCTAGTTTTAAGGTGTATATTATAAATTTTTTTTCAATGTGAGGATCAGTTCTTACAGCTGACAACCACAAGAGAAAAATATATACAACAATTTGATTTATCATTGTGTTTGTATTATCTTTTTGAAAGCCTGAATAATCTTTCATTTGAATAAAACGATGATAGTCCCATTAAAAGCTTTTTAATAGAACAACTTGTCCTATTTGACATTTTATAAACAAGAAGGAACCTGTGAATCTTGTTTCTGCAAATTTTTTTATTCAGAAATTAGCTTGTTCCTGTATCAAGGTTCATTTGTCTACACCACGGAGTTTGAAATCTCCAAGTTTCTTCACATTTTATTATACTCCAAAATCTTCGGTATTTCGTTGAACAGTTCGTATGATGTTTTATTTGCCATGTGAAGACATTTTCTTCAAATACAGTTAGATTTAGGATTCTCAATAATATTAATTTCTAACCATAGAAAAACATAAAAAGATTTCTTCCTCACTTTTTATGCGTCTTCAGACACATTTCTCTCTTATACAAATATTTGTCACGTAATGGTAACAGACGTTTGAATAACCTGAGAGAGGTCACATTAAGTACTTCGAGAATTGTTTCAAGCAAATAAAACAGCCTTGGTCTCTTTTCCTACATAAAACAAGGAACACTGACATTGAAAGTCCAATGAGCATGTGATGTACAGGCCCAGAGCTTCACTCTTCTGCACCCAAATCAACCAG